>QGOA01001841.1:0-11222 GCA_003313075.1 Termitomyces sp. MG16
TGGATCTCCCTCTGCCAGGTGAGTAGCTACCTTGATATTGTCAGTATATATTCTAATACACTTTGGATCTCCCTCTGCCAGCTGTGTGACTGAGCCACAGCCTCTAGAGGTTGCCCTTACACAATCCCACAATGGAATGGATGGTGGGAGATAACCAAAGACAATCACTATCGTCTGATGTTCAAGCACAACAAAGAAAGTTGTCTCTCCAAGAATCCTGAGGCCAATGGCCTCTATTATCTCATCAGCATGGACCCGAATTGGGTCAATCTCCTAAAACGCATGGCAGCGCATGGTACGCTACCCACCATTGCTTCAGCAATTAATGTCGCACTAACTAAGTCTATGGTGGTAGACATGCCTGCAGTCAAGGGGCCTATAACCCCACTGAGGACGAAATCGGCACCTCCCCCTCCTATGAGTAACGTCACACTGAAGGAGGAGTCAATGGTGACTAAGATGGGTGCAGTTGCAGAAGCATTGTCAGATGGGTCCTAGACCCATATTTTTGTATGTAGGTAACTCTGAGTAACCCACTTGAGATGTTCAAGCTGACATGCACTCCAGTGTAGCGTGTATATACAGCGGACCCAGAGGAGGGGTCACCTCATTTTGTTTTATCTTGAATTTCATATTTTTTGGCTGCTAGTGTCATACACGCACCTGTCTGATAAGAGACTGCAATCTTTTGTGTTCAGACAACACAACTACATCGCACATGATGCTAACATTTTGCAGCAATACAAAGCGTGTATTATCCTGCTGATTGCACTATTGTGCATCCTCCATTTCACTTCAACTCCCTTCCTAAGACCAAGTATTCAGTCTCATTGGGAGGTATGTAACGGAGTCACACTTACTAGCGTCAACAATGCTATAAGCATTCATTAGAGTATTATGTAAGACAACATCTTGTATTCACTCTAGTTCTAGTCAATCCAATACTGCGGTCTGATTCAGCACTGTGTAATACACACAAGATAGTTCTAACTCGTAATCTACGGTTACACCCAGTATGAAATATATTTCAGAATACCTTGGCTAGGACTGGCATCTTTTATATTAGTAGTATGAGGCCTTGATCCTGTGATATTTTACATTTGATTTTGAGCCTTTTCTGATCAGTCAATTATTATGTTCTAAGGTGTCCCCTTTATATAGAGTCAGATTCTGCTCTAATCCTTTAGGTTTTAGTGTAAAATATATTCCAAAATACTTCAGTTAGGACTGGCCATGGTGGCTCAGCTGGCACTGCCATGGTCTGAAGCAGAGGTCACATGCTCTTGCAAGTGGGGAGGACATAAGTTCAAACTGCGCTCATGTGAAAAACACTTTAAACACTACGTGAGTTATTTCAACGCCGCTGGAAAGCTACCACCTGCACATGTTGACTAGGGAGGCTTTGTTGTGCAGGCCGTAGTTGAATGAACCAATCAACACATGACTTGATGAAGCAATGTGACCACTGCACTCCTGTCCAAAACAGGAAAAATAGTTAGGGTTGCCCAGTGGGACGGAATTGGGAGAGGTTAAACTCGCTGACCAAGCATGTCCTAATATGGGTGGGTGGGAAAAGAAGGTGTCAATAGTTTGATCAGGCTGCTGACATAATGTGTGGTCCATCAAATGAGTTGGCACAGCTGTTGAGGTCAAAGTTAAAGTTAATTTGATCAGCTGCTTATCATTGGCTTAAAAACCAGCAGGCAGCAGGACTGTCATTGGCCTACTCAGCTGGCTCATACTGTTGCAGGTTCCAAATCTCAGGATTGATCTCTGGAAGATACCATCTGGGTGCAGGGGAAGTTATAGTATTGCGGGGCCTTACCAGAAGTTACGGCTTAGAGGGAGCCAATAGGTGATCGGTCTTCTAAGACCTATACCAACCAAACACCAGCAAGCATTGCTGAGAGTAGAAGGGTCAGGAGTAAATAAGGACGGTACAATAATAGTGAATAAGTTGGGGTCTTAATATGGAGAAATACTATACCTTACTATATTGTGTGACCTAGGACACAATATCCAAGCAATATGCATGTAAAAATAGGTCTCAAAAAAAATAAAATAAAAGGGTTCATCATCAGTTAGGACTAACAACTTTTATATTGGTAGTATAAGCTCTTAATCTTGTGATATTTAACATTTGATTTTGAGTGTTGATTATCATATTTCAAGTTGTCCCTTCTTTCTAGATCCAGATTCTACTCTAATCCTTTAGGTCTTTGGCTAGGACTGACAACTTTCATATTGGTAGTATGAGGCCTTGATCTTGTGATATCTTATATTTGACTTTGAGCCTTTCCTAATTGGTCAATTATCATGTTCTAAGTTGTTCCTTTTGCTCAAAGTTATAATCTGCTTTATTTAATTAGTCAATCATTACATTTTCTTCACAAAGGTTTTGATAATTTAAGCATATAGCATCAGTCTTGACATATTCTTCAAAACTATCAACTATCTATTTAAAAACTCATATTTAGTATGCATATATGCTATATTTTCATACACTATAGCATTCTACTAATTATCAGCTTTTTATTAGTATTTTATACATGTATATTTACTCTGAAGCTGCTCATATAACTATGTAAACATCTGCTTCTATTAGATTTTGGATAGCTATCTCTTTAAATTTGCAATTCATCATCTAACATATTTATATTTAACTTACTTGCAGCCAAAAAAGCTATGTAATCAAGTCAGATATCTTTATTTAAATAGTGGTTTTTATACAGTTTTTTTCTAAATCAGTTCATTTAGTTGGCACTCACATTGTGAGTGCTCCATAATATTACAGATTGTAAAAATTATATATAATAAATTATCTATATTTATTTGTCAGCATTAAAGCACATGACTTGCTGATGCACTGACACTTTTGTTGATATTTATTTAATTTAGATAGGATTAACCTTATATTAAAATATATGTTTATTTTTTTAAACAAATTAATTAGCATGGGGAACTTGATCACTTTTGATGAGGGCTCTTTAATTACATAACATACAACTACATCTTGGCTTTATAATGACATATGAATCATTTGATTTGGATAAGAACTTGCTGATTAATAAATCAAATAAAATATTCAATCATTGGGGCAGTTTTTTGACTCATTTTAATTTTCATATTTTCTTAATACTTTTCAGCAGTAGAAGATGGAAACACCTTGTGAGAAGTATAAACAATGTTATGTGACCTTGTTTGTACTAATTTGACATGTTCAACTTCAATTAATCACCTTCTTGACACTCTACCACCATCATGCGACCTGTTTCTGCTGCCAATCACTTTTCTGTTGCTTCTCTCTTCAATGAAGGGTATTCTCAGCGTCAAATCCAAGCAAAAACTGGCCTGGAAAAGGGCACTATTGGGAGGATCAGCAAAGAGCTGGAGAGCAATAAAGAGAATCATTCTGGAGGTCATCCTTCCAAGCTTACAGCACATGACAAACAGTCTATTATTCGTCAAATTACTATTAGGAAGCTGGATAATGCTGTTCAAACTACACAGTTCATTAATTCTGTCATTTCTAGTCCTGTCAATCCTCAGACAGTCAGAAATGCATTGAAGAAGGCAGGCTTTTGCTCAGCAACAAAGAAGAAAGTTCCTATGCTCAAGGCTGCTCATCGTGCAAACCAGCTTAAATTTGCTCAGTATCATGAAAACTGGACAGTGGAGGATTGAAAAAGCATTTTGTGGAGTGATGAGACAAAGATTAATTGGATTGGATCAGATGGGAAGGTATATGTGTGGAAAATTCCAGGAGAACCACTATCTGACCACATCACTACACCAACTGTCAAGCATGGAGAAGAAAACAATTTAATGGTATGGGGCTGCATGGGTTGGAATGGAGTAGGGAAGCTCATAGAAGTTCAGGGGAAGATAGATGCTGCACAGTATTGTGAGATTTTGGATGAGGGAGTGGTGGAAAGCTTTGAGAATTTGGAAATGGAGGAGGAAGGACGATATTTTCAGCAGGACAACAACCCAAAATACACCTTCAAACGGGCAACAACCTGGTTTTCTGATAACAACATCATTGTAATATCCTGGCCTGCCCAATCCCCTGACCTCAATCCCATTGAACATCTCTGGGTTTATATCAAATGCAAACTTTTGGAGTATGAGATACCCTCTAAAGGAGTGCATGAGTTGTGTAAGAGAGTGGTCAAGGAGTGGAATGAAATACTATCAGAGGTATGCCAAAGCCTCATAGAAAGCATGCCTAGAAGGATCAAGGCAGTTATAAAGGCAAATGGAGGCCATACCAAGTACTAGATATAAAAATTAGAGTAAATTAGAGTGGGTCAAAAAACTGCTCCAATGATTGAATACTTTGTTTGATTTATTACTTAGCGAGTTCTTGTCCAAATCAAATGATTCATATGTCATTATAAAGCCAAGATGTAGTTGTATGTTATGTGATTTTCTACAATTTCTTGCTTATATAATTGTTGCACACCATGTGAATCTTTCTAAAAAGGCCAAACATTGGGGCAGTTTTTTGAGCTAGTGTAGCTTGTTTAGGGATGCCAAGAGATCTGAGTAGTAGAGAGGCCTCATTTGGTCCATACTATTCCAGTAGTTTATGACTTTAACTCATATATGATAGCTATCTCAACTCTATATGCACAAGTTGTTAAAAGGTTTGACTCTTTCTGAGGATATGTTTAACTCTATATAACATATTTTTGATATTCTTTTAAAGGCTCACTCTATCCGAGGGCTTGCTTGTAATTCATCAATATTTTTCTCACTAGCATTTGAAAGAGTCAACTATTGAGCTCTATGCAGTACAGTACCTCAAAATTTAATCATTATTAGCTTTATTTTTCATGCTCATTGTCACTACATTATGCAATTAAGCTAAAAGAGCTCAGGAGAATTGTCGCACTTTTGTAAATCTTATTTAGTATTAAGCTTTTATATTGCTGCATATGGATTCCTCTGACAGCATATAAGACCAAGTTACCAATATCACTCTTACTTTTGTTCTACCACTCTCTCCAACTCTGCTTTTGTTTTTCAACAATAAATACTCAGAATTTTCACAAGCAAAGTACTTATTTTTTTTACAATTCTTTCAAATATTTATATTTACCAGGTTACTATGCCAAAGCTGTATGAATTCAAAGTATTGTTTATAGATCTCTTGGTCATACTCAGTCTTTAGTATAATGTGTCTAATTAAAGCATGCCAAAGGCCAACTTATCTCAGTAGTTGAGATGAAAAGAAGCAATACAATGCCAAGTATCACAATTTAACTCATATCTTTATATTTAACAATTTGTTATAATATTTTTATTCTAGCTTGATATCTTTTTATTTTTTTTTGAATTAGACAAGTCAGTTACAGTCCACCAAGCTCATTCAGCTGCTTATTTACCATGTCTTTGTAGTGCTGAAAAGCATGCTAGACTTTCTTATCTCAATATTAAGCAAATGCTTTTAATGAATCTCCATCCTCAAGCTGATGATGATTCTGCTTTTCCAGATATAAAGCTAGCTACTTCTAAGTAGAGTAACAAAGTTACTCTGCAGGGTGATGCTTTAGCTTCTACTGCTGGACCATCAAGCACTTATGCAGCCTCTGATTTGAGTGGTGATAGTGCTTTACTTCTTGCCCACCCAAATATTCTTGTATTCTCTTCTAAACACATCAATCCTATTATTTTTCAATCTTCCTCTCTTGTTCGAGACTAGATATTATGGTTCTCCTTCAAATGTTCTTATATCTCCTTCCAAACACAGCAAATCTGTTATTTTTCAATCTCCATCTCTTATTCCAGTTTCTACATCTCTTTTACTAGCCATGCAGCGAGCAGAGCCTATAACTAGTGGTGCTGCTGCAAAACAACTAGATTCTGGCAATGAGAATAATGCATATAATCTGGTAGATGACTCTGGAAACCAACTAAGTTATAACGAGTCTATCTTTTTATCAGAGCAACCTAGGGCAATCTATTTTGTCTACATCAAATAATATTATCCAGAAGACTCGCCAGCAACTTGCTAGTTATCAGCTCATTATTGATCCCAATTTTAATTGTCTTGTCTGTCTTGTCTGCCAATCTCTGATTCCATTTGAGCAAGTTTATTGCTATGCTTATGATCATACTACATGAGACCATCTCAATCTCTCAAAAGATTGTCAAATTCCTAGTCAAGAAAAGCTAGAAGAATTGCTAGTTTTACTTGATGGACATAAACCTGTTGTCTTTGAATCAGCTTCTATTCCTCTATTTGAGAGTATTAATATCAGCACTGGCATTAAATGCCAAATTCCATCTTGTCCTATTCAGCATCTCCTGCACTCTAGCTAAGCTATCTTTTATAGACACTGCAAAGTTTTTCATCCTAGCTATGCAGAAAAAAACAGGAAATATTCCAAGGTTCCTTGCTAGGCTTTAAGCAAAATTTTGCAGGAGAGATAGATATGGAAGATTGCCTATTTACTTGCAACTGATGTTGATGTACTTACTGGTATTCTTGAGTATACCAAGTCAGTTGGTTTGGGAGTTTTGGCTACTACTTATATTCCAACTAAAAACACTCATGCTTGGTCAATTGTTCTTGACCAATTGGGCTAGCACATCCTTCTTAAAGATGTTGATCTTGGAGAATTGCATCAAACTGCTAAGCCACCACTCAAAGACTTTGAACTACACTTTTATCACCTTCATCAACTTGTAAAGCAATATTATGCCAATATTGCAGAGCATTTTGGTGAATTAGATATCTTAACTTGTTGCCTCATCAGATCTTCAGAGCCCAAGTTTGTCTATTTGTTTTTCTAATTTATAATTTATTGTTGATTAAATTTTTTTTATAGAATTGCCATTAAACACAAGCCATTTATGATGCCTCAGAAAATCAGTACTCTTTCCAAATATTCTGATTTCATTGCTTATTTCATTGTTTTTATTGTGCACTATATTCAGAAGCCTATGTCTAGATTTTCTATTCCTCTTCATTCTGATGTGCTTGCTCTTTACATGTTTCTTGAGCAATCTCTTCAAAATTCTACAGCTAGCAGTGATTCTCTTGTTAAAGATATTTACTAATGTATTTGGGCACTATTGAGCTTCCCAAGTGATAACTTTCTTTGAAATGATACACAGGATCTCTTTACTTGCTTTTTGATTACATACCAATTGAAAGATGACTATGGAACCTTGGCTTCTCCTCTACAATTTCCTTATAATATTTCTTGAGCTCAATAGTGCTTCTGAGCAACTGCTTGCTAGCAAATAATTTGCATTGCTGAACAAACAGAAGTTACTTGTCAAGTGTAAGTATTTCTAGTTATTGTATACATTATTTATTTTGTATTCAATTCAAATTAGAGCATATAAAAAGCATGTCCAATTTTAGATTCATGAAGGCCAGCAGCATCTTTTCAATTCTTTGTAACAAAGTATGCTTTACATTACTGTTATTGTTAAAGCACAACCTGAGATTGCTTGATTCAATTAGAATTCAACCAAGACAGCTCTTAGCATTGATAGATTTCCAATTGTTATGAAGAAGCTATATGCTGGCCTTAATGATACTATTCTTCAAGTTGAATCAATAATTCAAAAGCTTTTTAGAGGTGCTGATTTTTATAACATTCTCAAATATATCAACTCTTGCATAGATCCTAGTGCTAACTCTGCCAAATCTTGGTTCTGAGATGATCCTCAAAAAGAGGACATTCATTTTTCTATTTTTTTCTATACAAGAAAATAATTTAAAACAATTTGATGTTTCATATCATCTTGCTACTGAAGATAAATTCTGAGAATGGGCTAATGCTGCCAACTATCAAATCAACAGAATATTTAAAGATGAATCACACTATATCTATACCTCTGCTTTTCAAAAAACATTCCACCTTCTCAAAGTTCTTACTGCTCTGCAAAAACCAATAACATTCTTGTCTGCAACAACATTTTGTCACTCAATTGATATGCTCTGTAATTAGATGGAGATTCCTCAGTCTCTTATTCATAAAATTTGCTCTCCAAATTCTCAGTGCAACATTGAATATACTGTTTGCCATATATCTGATCCTGATCTCTTGGAAGCTAAACTCCAGAAATATGCCCAATCTATTGAACTTGCATCTCATGAGCATGGCCTTATTTATTGCTAAACTATTCAGCAAGTCAAGCACATTGCTCAAGTTCTTGGTTTTCCATCCTATTATAATTCTATATACTCAGATGAAGCAACCAACAGAAAAATTAAAAAATACCAGCAAAAACAATAGTGCACAGCGATGGTATGGAAGATCATCGCCCTGTGGATCAATACAAATATCCGCATCGACATAATCATGCGTATTGTAGTGTTCACCAACTCTATCGCTCTCGAAATACCTCGAGAGACAGTCGGCTACCTTGTTCAGTTCGCCTTTGACATATGTGATGTCAAAGTTGTAGCGAGACATATAGTCAATCCACCAGCATTGCCGGGGGGACAACGTTGCTTGAGTTTTGAAGAACTCAAATGCTTTATGGTCCGTAATGATGTAGATCTTATATCCCATCAATTTGTCTTCCCACTTGAGGAGTGCCTCAAGTATCGCCAGCGTTTCGAGCTCATGGACCGCATAATTCTGTTGGGCCGAGGTGAACTTCCTCGACATGAACCCAGCCGGTCGACAATTCTGCCAGGAACTTCCCTGGCCATACATTGCTCCTACTCCGGTCTTTGAGGCATCACAGATGAGCCAAATCGGCTCATCACGTTGGGGGTCTATGGGACGAATGACTGGCGTCTTTGAGCAGATCCTGTTGATCATCTCAAAACAGCGTTGGTATATAGGTCTCCATATAAATGGAGCTCCATTCTGCGTGATGGACATCAGGGGTCCAGTATATGCTGTAATATCAGGCAGACAGTTGCCAATATAGTTCACTAGTCCCACAAATCATTGCACATCGTTATAGTTACGAGGCACACGCCATTCGCGTATGCGATCGATTTTGTCCTGGTCAGGGTGAATACCCTGACTGTCAATCTTGTGTCCAAGGCAGTCTACTGTCTCGGCATATAGCTCACATTTCTTCCATTTGAGGTACAGCAGGTTAGACCTCAGGCGCTCGAAGATAACACGAAGATGCTCTTCGTGTTCTTCGATTGAATCGGAGTATATGAAAATGTCGTCCAAATATATGTGGACGAACCTCCCGATAACATCTCGAAAGATTGAGGTCATCAACCTCTGAAACGTTGCAGGAGCATTACAATCTCCTATCTGCATAATGTTGCTCACATATGTTCCCGTGATCGACGAGAACACTGTCTTTGGAATATCAGCTAAGCGAATTCTCACTTGCTCATAAGCGTCTGTCAGGTCAATTTTTGACCTGAACTTTGCTCTTGCCACATCCTCTCGAATCACTTCCTGATCTGGAAGTGGCGTCACGTCCTTTACGGTATTGTCGTTGTGTTGGCGAGCATCCAACGCCGTTCTCAATGTACCATCTTTCTTCGGAATGCACAATAGCGGAGCAGCTTGGGAGGCCGGTCGGGCCTCCCACCAGTGGGCTCTCAGGTACCGATTGGTCTTGTCTCGGAGCTGCTGCTGCAGTGCCATTGGACATCGCGGCAAATGATATTTATACACCTCATTCTTATCAATAAGGTTGATTTTATGGTTGACCTCATGCCAAGGAGGTAACTCCTCCTTAGTTCCGTTCAGAATATCCGCAAATTCCTGCTGCCACTGCAATCGTAGGTCCGGAATGTCCTCCTTTGTAAAACCACTGGTTTTACCTTTGCCCTTCCGGTCCACATCCTTGCGTGGGCGCCCGGACAGCTTTGCTTGTACGGCTGGACGGCCATACTTCTCTCTGAGGGCAGTAATCCTCAGCTCGCTGTCGTCCGGCGTGTGTAGTTGCACAGGCACCTCCTTCTTGCTTCTTTGTGATGTCACTGACAGTCCGTCAAAGAATACCTCACTTGGTGGCGAAATCTCGTCATCACTAGCCTGACGATACGACTCCTCCTTCGCCGTCCATCGTGGTCCATTCCACGCATACATTGACGCCACTAACTCATTCCACTCAGCAGGCATTCGTGGATCAAATGCCCATTCAAATGTGGGATGAGGTACTGGTCAATCCCAGATTGACCGATTCGTATGTGTGGAGGACGCCTCATCCTCCATCAGTCCTTGGTCGTCGTTATCCGTTACCAAGTCCTCGACCTTCACTCGCAACGACGTCGGCTGGCACTCTGTGCTTGCCGCATGCTGAGGCCACTTGTCCTCAGGCTTACTCTGCTTTTCACACTTCATTTCCTTCATCTCGGGGCTCTCCCCCCTTTTCAGAGTACGTTCGTACTCTACAGCTTCGCTTTCCATCATCAACACCGCTGGGCTATCCATGGGCAAGCTCACACGAGCTTGCTCCTCATCCTCTCCATCCTCCACTGTAGGCGATTTCTTGCCTCCGTCTAGTCAGTGTCGCCTGACTAGCACCTTCTTCTCCATGGCGTGGTGTTGATGGAGATGTCCATCGCCATTATCCATGGTCACTCACACTGCAGGAATGGTGGTGCCATCTACCACTATCTCATTCTCCTTGAAGTTCAGCAGAATGTTGTGCTTCCTCATATATGGCGTGCCTATAATCATGTCATAACGATCAAAGTTCGCCACGTCAAGGTACTCTTTTGTCCTCGATTTTGCACAGGCAATACTTGCCTGCGTACCAAACTGTACCGCAGCTTGGCTGCCCACAGTACCCAATTGAAGGAGTAGTGGCTCCTTCAACTCACTGACAGAAATATCGTGCACTTGGCAAAACTGGGGTGTCACCCCAGTAGTCGTACTACCTGAATCCCACAATGTCCATGCCTTGTGGCCATTCACCTCAACGTACGATGCCAGGCACTCCTTATCTTCATGCTTCAACACCGGTCTCACCAGCTTCTCTGGAGCCTTGCGAAGGTGTACCTTATACACCTTAACATTGGCTGCTCCAACGGGACGGTCTAATGCGCTGGCTGGGTAGTCCGTCAGAGCTCCCATGAACTCTGAGTCTGACTCCCGGGTGTAATAATTGTTGTCGTATACGTCAACTTCCACGTATTCATCATCCGACAACTCCTCTACCACAGAGGCGTTTTCATCCTCTGGTGCATCAGGTATGAGGTTCTCCACCTCATCGTCTTCCACATCAGGTTCATTTCCGGAGTCTATCCCTTTAGCATCCGGGATAGCAGT
>QGOA01001843.1:0-19457 GCA_003313075.1 Termitomyces sp. MG16
ACACATATACTGTTCAGCTGTGGGTCTACTGAGCATTTCCTACCAGATATATCCTTATCTACCATGTAGCAGAAGTAGATAGCATTGTAGACATATGGCTATATTTAATTATTTATTCTAATCATGTTATTGTGGCTGTGCATTGTTCAAGTGTATGACTGCTGCACAGCCACAAGATTCATGACATTGTGTTGATTACTACATGTATAAACTGATTTCTATTGTATTACATTCTTTTGAGTGCAAAAAATCTAATTGAATCTAAGATGTTGTGTAATATTGTTTTTACCTTTACATATTATTTGAGGTGATATAACTATTTATCCATCAGTGTCAGATTTAATCTTTCTTGGTCCGTAGTTTATAAAGGTATCGTACTTAGATAATTTATTGATCAAGCATTAAGAAAGAACAAAAAAATCAAGCATTAGGGAAAAACAAAAAAATATATACATAAAACAACATAATATGGATGGTAGTATATTGAATGCTAGGTACTATAAATAGTAGTATAGGTGGATGCTTGGTACTTGAGTTAATATAGGAAAGCAATGAGGGAACAGCAATGAGAGTTTACAGAACAATTCAGAGATGACTGATTGACCAGATATGAGAAATAGGATAATTCAGTGAAAATATAATGGACCACATTAGATAAAAATGGCTTCAGAGGTACACTGGCTCAAAAAACTGCCTCAATGTTTGGCCTTTTTGGAAAGATTCATATGATGTGCAACAATTATCTAAGCAAATGTTTATGCTGCCAATCACTCTTCTGTTGCTTCTCTCCTCAATGAAGGGTATTCTCAGCATCAAATCCAAGCAAAAACTGGCCTGGAAAAGGGCACTATGGGGAGGATCAGCAAAGAACTGGAAAGCAACAAAGAGAATCATCCTGGAGGTCATCCTTTCAAGCTTGCAGCATATGACAAATAGTTTATTATTCATCAAATTACTACTGGGAAGCTGGATAACACTGTTCAAGCTACACAGTTCATTAGTTCTGTCATCTCCAGTCTTGTCAATCCTCAGACAGTTAGAAAAGCATTGAAGGAGGCAGGTTTTTGCTCAGCAACAAAGAAGAAAATGCTCATGCTCAAGGCTGCTCATTGTGCAAACCAGCTCAAGTTTGCTTAGTATCATGAAAACTGAACAGTGGAGGATTGGGAAAGAGTTTTGTGGAGTGATGAGACAATGATTAATTAGATTGGATTAGTTGGGAAGGTATATGTGTGGAAAATTCCAGGAGAACCACTATCTGACCACACTACTACACCAACTGTCAAGCATGGAGAAAGAAACAATTTAATGGTATGGGGCTGCATGGGTTGGAATGGAGTAGGGAAGCTCATAGATGTGAGATTTTGGATGAGGAAATGGTGGGAAGCTTTAAGAAGTTGGAAATGGAGGAGGAAGGACAATATTTTTAGCAAGACAATGACTCAAAACACACCTCCAAACAACCAACAACCTGGTTTTCTGATAACAACATCATTGTGATATCCTGGCCTGCCCAATTCCCTGACCTCAATCCCATTGAACACCTCCAGGTTTACATCAAGTGCAAACTTTTGGAGTATGAAGTACCTTCTAAAAGAGTGCATGAGTTGTAGGAGAGAATAGTTAAGAAGTGGAATAAACATAGAGAGCATGTCTATAAGGATCAAAGCAGTTATGAAGGCAAATGGAGGCTATACCAAGTACTACATTTGAAAATCAGAGAAAATTAGAGTGTGTTAAAAAACTGCCTCAATGATTGAATATTTTGTTTGATTCATTAATCAGCAAGTTTCACATGATTCATATATCATTATGAAGCCAGGATGCAGTTGTATGTCATGTGATTTTCTACTATTTTTTACTTAGGTAATTGTTGCACACTATGTGGATCTTTCCAAAAAGGCCAAATATTGAGGCAGTTTTTTGAGCCAGTGTAGTATCAAAGCCATTGTAAAATATCAGTTATCAATGTTCATGTAATTCAACATTTATTGCTCAAAATTGCCAGTACTGACCACCTTGCTGGCCCTCTGTCAGATTTCTTCATTGTCTTCTTATGTTCAGAGCTTCCTTTTTACCAGCTTATAGTCTTTGCATTTGAGTAGTTGCCCCTTCCTCTTTTTGGTAATTGTCAAAGTAAGAATAATACATTTATTGTTTATATAGCTGCTCACTAGTGCAAATGTTTTGTTCAGCAGTGTTATCAATCTCAAAACTGTTAACATCTTGTACTTCCTTCCTCTCAATGGAACAACTGCGAAGAAAACCTGGGCTATGATTATATTGCTGGTTTGGAAGGTCTGTGGTTTGATTCTCTTGAATTTTTGATTTGTGTGAGCATCTATATTTTATAGTCATTGTCTATATACTCTTATGTTTTATCTCTATCTAGTATTATTCTTGCTTGCGTGTACTCGATGACATTGTCTGATGTCCTCTTGAACTCTGCTCATGCAATTTTTTCAAGCAATCCATTGAGGTCAGTATTCTTTTTGAATGGAATGTAAACTTCTCTTTTGTCTAAGTCCTTTACAGATGTAAACACCCTATTGTTTGCATACAGTATCTTATTTCCTTCATCTGACATTTTTTCTGACTATTCTTCCAGTTCACACTCTTTGAACTCCCAATCAAATTTGTATACTGTTTTTGCTGCAGCAATGGTGTTGTTAAACTGCTGTATGCCAAGACCTTCTAGTTTTATTGACTGTTTGAGGTATTTACACTTCCTGTTGAATTCACTGTATACCTATCAGCCATCTTCAATATGTGTAGCATCATTTAATACTTACTTTATAGATCCTCCTATCTTAAACAGAGGCAAATCTATGTCTGATATTGCACTATATGCCATGAAGATTGTTTCCTTGCTCATCACTTTGCTGTTCTCATCTGCTAGTAGTAGTCTCTATATTTTTGGACTCTCATACTGCTGGATGACTACCATATTTTTCCATTCTGGATTCTTCACAAGACATTAACTCTATGTATAGACGCAATACATATATATTTTCATTTCACCTGCAAGATATCAAAGTCGTGCTTTTTCTCAATGCTCATTATACTTGACATGTCATTCTAAAGTACTTCCTATGTCAATGTCTATTTAAATATTTTTTTATAATTTTAAAAAGCTTCATTCAAGATGCACTTGCATTGCTTTTGTCATACTCATTGCCCTATATTTTATCTCTCCTATTCAACGTATTTGGAAACAATAAGACTGACCTGATTTATTGAATTTCCTTGTCTGCAAAACCTCTAATTGTCTCTCAGGCAACTTCTTTTCTATAGATTCTCCTGTCTCACAGGACTGTGTCTTTTCCTTTTATTTCAAAGCATGTGCATTTCTGCATCAATATATTGGTTATTTTATTATATCGTTTTATTTTATTTTAACTTATAGATTGTCTGTTCCCTAAATACTAAGTGGGTTACTTTGCTTCTATCATCTTTTAGAATTAAAATAGGCTAATTCAAACTGGCTGATTAGTTTGCCTATTTGTATTACCTGTGTATTATTCTGTTATTACTATAAGATTAACCTGTAAGAGCAACCTCTAGAGGCTGTGGCTCAGTCACACAGCTAGCAAAGAGAGATCCAAAGTGTATTAGAATATATACTGACAATATCATGATAACTACTCACCTGACAGAGGGAAATCCAAAGAAAACAAGTCTAGGAACTCCCTATGCCAGGTTGGATGCTTCTGAGGCCTCTGAAACATAGAAAACAACTGTACAGTACAACAAAACCTTAAAAACTATAAAATTGCCTACACAAACAATTGCACAAATAAGAGGCAAACTCTGGCACACTCTGACTTATATAAGCAGTCTGGAAGCAGTGCTGAGGGGCCCACACTTGTCTGAACGGTAGCTAAAGAATCAGAGCATCTCAAGGGCTGAGAGTAGTACTAACAAATAATGTTGAAAGAATAGAAGCAGTAAAATAAAATAATATCAGAAGAAATAAGAAAACGAATGAAGGAAGAGTGAAGAGATAAGAAGTGAGAAAAGGAAGAAATAAGGAGTCCCCTGACAGTCTTGAAGAGCATGGAGGATGGCAGAAGAGAGATAGGAGTGGAAAGAAAGAGAGAAAAGGGGGAAGGGGAGGAGCATGAGTGTCCGCTGGTGTGCCAGCAATGTAGCACATGTCAGATGTCAGGTCAGAAGGGAGGAGAAAAGTAAAATGCATGTGGCAGATGGGGTTGGCATGTGAAGTAGTGTGGGAAGTGAAGAGGATAGCACTGAGAAAAAAGAGGGGAAAGAGTAGAAGAGGGTGCATAAATGTCTGCTGTCTGTTGACATGCCAGCAAATGATAGCTAACATTGGCATATGAGCCAGCTGATATCAGCGGTGCAACCAGTCCCAGTGGTTTAGTAGAATATTCATATATTGATATTCAATATTGTGTACAGCAGCAGGTTTGACTCCTCCTACTCCACCTTAATGATGTCTAATGGTGTGTTTTTATACGAGTCCATTTTTGCTCTACATATACATCATACTGACTTATTGTAAGTGCCTATGGTACAATGAAATATTGATAAATTGATATTTCATATTGTGCACAAGAGGTGGGTTTCACTCCTGCTAGTGCACATTATATAATAGTAGCAGGCCACTGACATTCCTAGCATCATAAATTTGATTTGTTTAAAACTCCAGAGATTTCTGCAGAGCAATAGAATGGACATATTTGCACATATATTTTTTCTAGTGCATGTGATTAGTTAATGACATGCTGAGGCTGGTGTCTTTTGTGCTGGTCTTTGTGACAAAGATAGCCAGCCCTGGTGTATCGTCACTTGTTATATGCACTGTGATAAATACATGTGCAAGTTCTTCCATTCTATCTCTCTTCAGTAATTTTTAGAGTTTTGAATGAATCAACTTAAATGATGCTAGTGGACAGTCCTGTGTGAAAATGACAAATATTTTAATAGGGCCTGTAAGCCCCAGTAAAATATCTGTTCATTGGCTTGCTAGCATCATTAAGTTGATCTGTTCAAAACTTTAGAAATTACTGAAGAAAGATAGGATGAAGGAGTTTGCATGTGTGGTTATTGTAGTGCATGTGACAAGTAATGATACACCAGAGCTGGCTATCTTTTTTACAAAGACCAGCACAAAGATAGCCAGCCACAGTGCAGCATCAACTTGTCACGTGCACTGGAATGAACACATGCATAAATTTGTCTATCCTATCTCTCTGCAGAAATCTCTGGAGTTTTGAATGGATCAAATTCATAATACTAGCGGACATCAGTGGCCTGCTGCTATTATATAATGTGCATTAGTGAGAGTCAAATCCATCTCTTGTGCACAATATGAAATATCAATGTATCAATATTCCATTGTACTACAGGCACTTACTACAAGTCAGAACGGTGTTTATATAGTGCACAAATAAACCTATACAGAATTTAAATGAATAGTATTATCAATTTTTACTTGTAGTAAATTGACAGAGGGTGAAAGGGGTCCGCTGGAGTGGTATCCTGTATATGGACAGATCAAAGAATTTACTGCAACTGGTGCATCTGTATTGAATTGACAATATTAGACTGATATTGATTTACACCATAGCCAAGTATAGTAAGCATCTGTAGTGTAGTAGAATATTATCAATTGGTATTCATTGTGTCTTGCAGTAGGTGAGTTTGACTCCTACTAGTGCATTAATATTAAACTGTCTAGAATTTTTGACCTGCTTAGCTAATTGTTATTTACTAAACTATAAGATAAACAAAGTAAGGTTTGTCAAGCAATAAATCAATCTTTTTCTGTAATTTAAACAGGTCATATGATATCTATTTTCAGAACTTGCTTCATGTAAAGTTCTCATCTGTTTCTTTAATCCTCTATCCACCATATCTAATCAAGAACTCCACCAACAGGTCGTTAATGCAGATGTTTGAATATTATACCTTGCTTGCAGAGAAGGTCTGCATCAACTCAAAGGACAGCTGAAGGACCTAGTAAGATGCAAGCACTCCTGCCTAATAAACATGCACTAACAGTTGTCCCATAAACTAACATATGGCTGATGATTAGCTAGGTCCAGAGTGACAAGAAACTCCTCCTTAATTCCAGAAGAAATTTCATGAACAAAGTTATCCTGCTACTTCAGAGCAAGCTTTCTGACAAGGATATGATTGGACAGTTGAAAGATGCTGCAAAAAATGGTTCCAGAAGAGCGAAAGGGGGAAAGAACAAAGTGGGGGCAAAGAACAACCTGATCTGTTGACCAAGGCCAGTCTATCAACAGCACCGGCATGAGAAGACTAAATAGGTCATAGGCCAGCAGCAGGAGATTTGTCTGATCTATCACCAATTCCAAAGAAGAGAAAACAACTGAGTCCTCTAGTGGCAGAAGTTTTATCTGGTCCATCAACAATCTCCAAGAAGCAAAAATGGTTGAATTATATTGATAACTGTTCACCTCCTGGTAGCCATTCAATACTAGAGGAGCAGGAGAATAAGGATGAGGATAAGGATAAAGAGGAAGAAGAAGAACAAGAGGACAGGATATCAAAAAGAAAAATTATCAGAGAGATACTGTTGGGCAGGTATCTGAGGACAGCATCTCGTCATGAGAGTCAGCACATCAACCCCTCTTGCCAATATTGCACAAGTAAGCAGCTACAGTGTGTCAGGACAAAGGGCGGCACCACATGCAATTCCTGCTGGCTCATTCGCAAATGAACATGCAGCCTGACAATTGTCAAGAAAACTATCAAGCCTAGCAACAAGGGAAAGGGGAAAAAAACCATTGAGAAAGAAGTCAGTGTCAATTATTGAGAGTGATGACAGTATAAAAGTCTTTTCCTGCTCAAATAGCTAACCAATAGTTAGCAGATGAACTAGCCAGTCCAATCACAGAATTATCAGAACTGTCTGTCCTTTTATCAAAACCATCAATCTCCAACCACCCAATAGATTCTCTTTTGGTCAAGGGGAAGGGCAAGAATTGGGCAATGGAGTCTAGTCACAGTAAGGACATTGTGGCTGGTGTAATGGCAGAGATGAAGAGCTGTTTGGACAAGATGGAGAATGGGTTCCAGGAAGCATTGCAGAATGTTGAGGTGCAGATACAAGATGGGTTTGTTATGGCTGAGGAGAGCTGGTTACCATGTATTGAGGACTTCTTCTGTTGCTACCAGACTCAAGTTGACATGCTTGGTGGCTGCATAAAAACCCTGCAAACCAATGTTTCTCTTGTAGGTGAGATGCTTGCAAACCACAACAGACAAATCCGTCAGATAGAACAGAAGATCTGCAATATTTGGGATGTGGTTGACACTTTGCAGAATCAACTTCACATCTGCACCCGTCCCTCCAGTCCATCAGCTCAGGATGATGTGGCAGTGCATACAACAGTGCACAATAGACTTGGATCTATTGCTGAAGAGGAAGAATCCACTACTGACCCTACTGCTGACTAATCCCCTGCCACTGCTGATATATCCGTTTCCACTAGTGACACCTCTGCTCTTGCCACTGACCAATCCCATCCCACCACTAACTTATTTGCTCACACTGTTGCTCTGTTCTCACTTCAACAAATATTCTTACAAACATCTCCCATACAAACATCTCTGTTACCCCCTCAACAATCTTCTGTTCCTTTGCCAGTTTCTGCTGAGGACCCTCTTTCTAGCCCAAGGGGACAGGCTTATAGCAACTTCTGAAATAGTCAGCTGCTAATGCAACAGACCCAATTATCCAGTTGGCTTACTAAAAGATGGAAGGCAACAGAAGACAAGTGAAGATAGATGGTTTAAAATTGCATAATATTTTTTTCATTATGGTAAACATTGCTACATTTTTGTAATACTATAGTTTATAAAAATGTAATGTAACTTTTCCCCCTTTCCCACATCAATAATGGCAGACTAGTTAAATGATCTTAGTGCGGCTGCTACTCTTTTTTGCTGGTGTAGACATATCAATATATTGAGCTGCATCCTTCTGTAACATTTATGCTTAATACTTGCAGAGTTGCTTGGAATTTGTTGACAATTGGTTAGGCAATGCCTTGCACTTCTTTTAGTTTTGTAATGCTGGCCTTTCCTCACCTTCAAATTGGTCATTGTCCTCATCTTGAAGAATGTCAAGCACCCTATCTAGGAGAACCATCACTAGGGCCATTAATTGGAGGTCTGGATGGCTCTATCCTCTTTGTTGTAAGAGGTGGATAGTAGTAGTATCTACCACTGCTGTATCATCACCACATTTGTCATGAACAGATTTATTGTGAGTGGACTTGTTGTGAGCAGAAGCTGATGCATTTGGTCAGAATTTGTTGTAGATCTGTTGTGGCACTGAGGCTGTGGAGTATGCAGTAAGCACAAGACAGAGGATTCCTCCTATAAGTCAGGCAGTGGTATGTATGGTATGCTAGGTGACAGGGGAAGTGTAGGCTCCAGTTGCCATTCTAAGTTGGCTGCAGATCTGGTGACTAAAGCAGATTCACTATCAGCGGCTCCATCATTAGCAATGATCCTACTATTGCCATCAACTACTACTGATAGTGTTGGCCTCTGTTTCCAATTTTTTCCTTTATTTTTGCGTATAGCCTTATGTGCTGCTGCTGCTGCTACATTTTTTTTCACAATCAGCTTGGGTGCCATACTCAGCAGCTACTGGCTGCTTGCAATGGTTGAGATAAACTATCTAGTGGAAGGTGTCACTGGATCTATACTATCCTTGATGGTCTCCCCAGAAGTTCAGCAGATGCAATAGCTTAGGCTGACCAAAATTATGGGGATCTTGGAATATCAGACTCTCTGGAAGATACCTTGAATGTATGAATTGCTGATCATTGGTCCTCACTGCCTTATAAGGAGCAGATTTATATCAGTAACCAGACGCAATTTCTGACGGAGTGATCAGATAATGAGCAGAGGTGGAGAAAACTAGGATTCACTGTAATGAGTATTTAGATAGTCCTGGACAAACATTTCCAATTCTGTCTGAGTTTGAAATATATTTGGTCTTGGATTTGCTGGTAATATTAGGAATCTATCTCTGTCCAGATCAAGGATGAGGTCATGGCATGTAAGGATAGAAGGAGTCAAATCATAGAGTAATTGCATATTGGATAGCATGTCTCTACCAAGAAGAGCAGACATGTAATCTATTATTTTCTTGTTGAGATCACTAACAAGGTCAGAAAAGAAGTCTTGGAAGGTAGGGCAGTTAGCATGGATCAAGTATGACATATTGTCATGACTATAATTAGTGTCAAAATTGTTTAAAAAATGATGACACCACATACATTCTGATAGTCATGCCTTCATTTGCATACCAACCAACAACAGTCCAACTCAACATGCACATCTCTCTAAATTGAAGCATATCTGCATCATCCACATGCTTCAAACCATGCTTTTGGGCCTTTCTGGAGAAATAATCATTAGAAAGCAGAATCAAACAGACAGATGTACAATGAATAAAGAACAAATGGAGGATGGATAGAGGATGGATAGAGTATCAACTTGTGCTGAATTTCTGGCAGATTTTTTTTTTTTGCTCCATTCTGCTGCCAGCTTCTGTAAACAACTTTCCTCCTGCAATGTGAGTTGATGCATAACATTTTTGACAGCCACATTATATTGTGCAAATACATCTAATCCCAAGGCATTGTGATCCTTACCCCTTAACAAGTTCTGGATCTCCTCATTTATCTTCTTTGCCATTGTCTGCTGAACAATGTCTTGCAGTGAAGTTTTTAGAAGAACCTTTGAATCTTTATGCTGGTAATAAGAGCACCAGCAATTCTTGATATACTGGACAACCTTCTATTCAAGCAAATGATGTCTAGTTCTTTGCAATGAGTTGCCTTACCTACTTTGATTCTCTCTGCCACTCTTCCACTATCTTTGGCTCTATTCTTTTAGTGGCCCAGTAGTTGAAGATATCCGTTGGGATTTTACCTTCAAGATAGCAGTCCAAGCTTGAGGAGTAGTTGAGAAGTGGTAGAGTTCCTTGTATGGTTTAAAGATAGATCTTTCTTGAGCTGTAAATATTGATTCTACTCATCTTTTCTTTGGTGAAAATATTGGTTCAGATGGTTGCAGGAGGGCAGACATGTTTGTAGACAATATAATTTTCTTCAACTATACAGTTCTCAACCAGAGGATCATATAATAAAATATACATTTCCGTTCAGTGTCTGTTGATAACAGACAGATTCCGTTTATTATCAATAGATATGATCTGCTATCTGCTGGTATCTGGCCCATCTAAGTTGGAGCATATTGCCAATATTGATGAGTGGTCTTGTTAGATCTCCAATACAATAGCTAGGTCCTGGCCATAGATATTTGATCATGAATCTAAACTCTCTGAAGAAACACAAGCAACTAAAAATAACAGTCATCAGGTAAAGGGACCTCATCCTAATTGCTAAGGAAAGGACACAACTCACTCAGAACACACAAGGGTTGCCAGTCCTTATAACACAATGGCTACTACTAGGTCCCATTCTCATTATAACTGGTGCACCATCTACAGCATTTTCAGATGATAATAACTTTGCATACTTGGACAATAATCTAATGGTAGATGATGTAGATAATACAATGCCCATATTTATAAGGCATGTAAAGATGATTTGATTTATAAGGCATGTATATTGGAGGGTATTTCTATATCCAACACAATTCATTGCATGCAAACTGTCATTAAGGGAAGGTCAGGGTCAGGGCTCTTGAGGACCATGAGCAGAAAAAGAATATTTAGGAGCAAAAGTTTCTATGACTCAAATATCAACTGGATGTTGAACTTCTATCAGCAAATAATGATCTGGGACATTCAGCAGTGCATCTATTTATAACTTCAGATTTCCTAAACAGACTTTAGGATGCTGGCCTTGATCAAATCATAGAAGAGGAAGAGCAACAGGAACCAGAGAATAATGTGCCAATAGAAGATATTTCAGAAGATCAGCTAGCTATGAACAGGTTCTGTATGGACATATGATTGTTTTGAAAATCCAATACAACAGATTGTTCATACAACTGGAGTACACTCTATCACTATCATTTCATATGAGTATTCTGAAATAGATGTCTTGGTGGAGAATACCATCTACTTGCAGCTGGTCCCCAGTATATTTGATTAAACATGGATATATATTATAATGGCTGTGCTGAACAACATCTGTCTGATAAATCTAGAGTGTAAAGCATCTGTCTACCAGTACTGGCAGAAAATTGCAAGAATAACTTCTCCAATTGTATCTTCTGGTGAGGTAGATAACTTTTATTATAAGCTATGACAAATTTCTTATTTATGATGGTGGCTGAAGAAGTTGAAGTGGGCAGGCTTTGAACATGATGAATTGAGGCACTTCATGGCACCAGACCATGGTGAACTTGCAATATTCTGTCCAACTTGTCTTCAACTAGAAGTTGATCTTCTATCCAACTGGAAAAAAAATCCTGTCTAGTGGAAGTTCAGTCATTCCTTAATGATGTATGGCAACTTCAAGGTGGATCACATCTGACATTTTAATCCTGCTCATGATGTATGGCATTTAGAAGGCAGTGGTATGATGGCCAGAAGGTATGAGCTCATTTATTATTTCAACCACGCAAGGTATTGTTGCAACAACATGTACATGGCATGGCTGCTTTGCTCCTAATAGTGTAACAAACTTGACCCATGGTGAAAGCCAGGTTTACACAGACTTTTCCATCATATGGGCAGTTAAAATAACCAATATATATGGAATTCAGAATCTCCTACTGGTATATAACATAGCATGCCAATGGTGTGTCAAATTTTCTGAATGGCTTGCTGAAGCTGGAGAAGTTCTGCTAGATAATCTACTCATGGACTTTGCAATAGGACTTCTTCATATCCATGGGCATAAAAAAGATTGTTTTTTCTGCTTTGCTCTATTCTTCATTTTTAAGGCCAGTTATTTGGCTGGGAAGATAATTAAAAGTCTCTGGTCTACACTCAATAAAGTCTCACAGATGGCCCATACAGCTACCTTGGCACATTGAGCAGAAATCCTTGATAATCACATGTGTGACTCAAACTGGAAGAAGCTGCTTGACATAGTTCCATTTCTATGTTGAAAGTACAGGACTGCTGTTAAGATGAGAGATACAGCTGTTCAATATTTCATCAAGCAATCTGTTAGAATATCAATAGATTTACTAACAAGCTGAGAAGCTAGGATAGCTAAGACAGAAAGGCTCAGAGAGGAGAGAAACTGGAAAGCAATAGATATTCTAAAAGCTCGTACAATGACCTTCAATAATGCAATTGAAGACTGAATAGCAGCAAACAGTAGAAACCACTCAATAGATGTTGCAGTGACAAATATTTATTTCTTTTAAATTCAACTTGTCTTTGATATTGAGGAGCAGCAGTAAAATATATTGCTGATGGCCCAACCTATCTCACTAATTAAAAGCTCAGAATTGCAATTCAAGACCAGGTTTGCCGTTTGAATTGGCATGCAAGCAATGATAATCAGCAAAAGCTTGAGGCAGAAAAAGAACTATTAAAGATTTGACTCAATGTCTTTGCTGCTTCTCAGGACAGGAGCAGATTTATTGCTAGTGGCATTCCTGGTTCATTAAAAATCAAGGTATTTTGGATATGGCATTTTAATTTTGATACAGAAAATGAATCCGCAGCTATTTCTGAATATGAGTTCTCTTATTAACATTTCTATTATTATTATATTTGTTTGTGAACATATCTCTTCAGTTAATCATGTTCATTATCTATATGCTAGAGCACAACACAACAGATAGACAGAGGAATATCAGCTTATCATAAGTGAAATGAAGTAGACAGTTTGGTATTTCTTCAACCAGGCAGATATTTGATTGAAGCATGGTATGTTAGTGAATAAAAGAGGTCTCCAGTCATATGCTCACAAAAAGGTGGCTATGTGGCAAAAATTGGCCTTAATCCAAACTGCAAGAGATCTGCTATAAAAATGATAAATGCAGAAATAAATTGATGTGATAGATGTAGAGACAGATTGAACTGATGGATGCAGAATATTATTATAGCTTGCTGCCATCAGCAAATGATCAGAATGGATTTGTGATAGTCACATGCAACAGAATTGTTGAAAATCACTTTTGTTTACAAGGCACAAAAATCTGATACATAGTAGCATTCACTTCTACAAGCAACAGTGCAATGGCATCTACTTCTATACCACACAATGTCCTGTTCCAAGCTACTGTATTAGAAAATTTGCAAGAAGTTGTTGATTATATTGAGTCGCACCTCATTGCAGCACTTTCTATATTTGGCAATCTTGTGCCAAGTCTTGAAATAGAAGAGGCATGGATTATCTAGCATCTAGACAAGGAGTTAGTAAGATAACTTCAAAATATGTAAATATATTATGATCTGAATGTGGGCCATAGAACTTTGTATTGTCATATCTGGGGGCTGCATCACTGAATAATGTGGTCTGCAATGTCCCAGACATTATCAAAAGCATGAGCCAATTTTTCCCTCTCTAAAATCAGCAAACCTTGCTCACAGAGATCCTGGAATATGGCTGTTAAAGTTTAATCAGGAATCTGTATAGCTGTGATTAGTAGAACTACATTGGCTAAGGTAGAATCACATTGGCTGAGAGGATGTTCAGGTTTTAAGCAATGAAATACTGGAGTATTGCCTTCTCGTACATCAGCAAAGCTTCCACTCTCTTGAAAGCTTCTTGGCATGCAACTACTGGCTATCTATAACATTGCCATCTGCAGATAGATTGATATCCATCCTATCACCAGACAATTTGCTCTGTGTATTTGCAGGTAGCAGATCTGCCAGAGGCCACCAGCAGATGCTTCTAGCTCTAGATAAGTAGCAGTTATTAGATAGGACAGAACATGTCCCAACAGCCAATGATATGATCTGCTTGTTTGCTAGCAGCAAGTCTGTTGCTGCCTCTATTGTCAGTTTCATTGCCAGGTCTGTAGATCCTGCTCAGATGGGCCAATTGACAAGCATCAAGTCCCATACCAATAGTATTGATGATAAGCAGCCTGATTTTCAAGATTGCCTCTCCATGGCCCATCTTACCACTCTCTTCAATATCAACTCTTCTCAATAGCCATCCTTGATGCATATTGAACTCTCAACCCCACAATATCCATTCCATCATCTCTACAATCAGAGTAAACTTGGACTGGTGTATGGCTCTACAATAGAACACTCTCGCATTGTGGTTCAATCAGCATCTCAACTTCCTTCCACCTCAGCAGCTCATATCTATTAGACATTCATGGAGCTGGAGGAAACTGATGACAACCAGGTGGATATCTCTAATCTATCCATTAGTGACCCTGACTTAGAATGTATCCCTCCTTTGTTCATTGTGGTAGATAATGAAATGGAAGACAAATCTTTGTTGCCTTTGTTCATTTCTGTGAAAAAGGAGATGGAAGACAAATTCTTGCTGCCTTTGTTCATTCCTGTGAAAAAGGAGACAGAAGACAATGATTTGCCCCCTTTGTTTATTCCTGCAAAAGAGGAGATAGACAACAATTTCTTGCCAATTCTATTCATTGTTGGTTAAGAAGCAGAAAGACTAACAGCAATTGAGACCATGG
The DNA here is from genome assembly GCA_003313075.1 of Termitomyces sp. MG16. Classification (NCBI taxonomy): domain Eukaryota; kingdom Fungi; phylum Basidiomycota; class Agaricomycetes; order Agaricales; family Lyophyllaceae; genus Termitomyces; species Termitomyces sp. MG16. The sequence continues at coordinate 14,608 of QGOA01001843.1, forward strand.
CAGCTGATGACAGCAGATAAACAGAAGTCTAGAGGAGTGGACATATGACAACTGAGGACAAAGAAAACCTTCTGCTGCTATTTTTTATGATGGCAGAAAAGACAGATAGAGGCATAGCAGCCAATGACAAAGAAAATCTTCTACTGCTTTTTGATATAATAGCTCTTCAATCCCAGTCTTCCCCTTTTCAACAATCTTCTTCTCCAATCCTACCTACTGATAATAATGTCCAGGAGTGGGAGGAATATGAGACACATATGACTCAACACAAGGATAAGAGAAGAATTAACAAATTGTATCAACATGAGTTATAATTTGGCAGTGGTAATCATAGTTCATTTATTTCAACAGAACAAGAATTTTACACTAGAGCAAAACATGGTCAATGTAGGCCTATTGGCCCTTTCAATCAAGCTGATTGTACTAATGATATGTCTGTTGATATGTCAGAGTCACTCTCACCATCTTCATCGTCATGCCTAATAGCAAACTATAAAGACATCATACTTACCAGACTTTAGGAGCTATATACACTGGAAAACTTTGCATTTTTGACAGCAGACTATCTGCTTGATGAGGATTTGTTCTATTCACATGCATTACATAGATCTAATGAAGAGGAGGAATACACATCGAATAAGTAATTTAATCATTAGTTACTATAATTATTAGCTTTTCCATTGGTTATTTTTCATTAAAATTAACCATCCCATTGTGCTGGTGATGAGTCTATTATAAATCTGTTGAATCTGTTATGCCACTCTCATGGATAGGAGATGGGACATCAGCAAAAAACAACACACTATTCAACAGTTACACAAGGGGGACTCAAACCCTCCAGTTGTGCACTAGAAGAAATATAAACTGACAATATTCTGCTAGACCACGGGACGTTGTGTGGATTATACATAAGTATTGCTCTAGTATTATGTACTAGGCTACAGCACTTTACTACAGACATTTTAATTGGTTTGAATAGGATACAGATTTACTGGACTTGTTTCCCTCTCTTTTAACTCAGTATTGGCTCTACTAAAATATTTGTCATTTTTACACAGAACCTAACATCTGCTGCTATCTGCTTATGGACAGAACACAGGTCTATCAGACTTGTTTCTCCTCTTTCAACCCAGCACCGTTCCTACTAAAATATTTGTCATTTTTATACAGGAAGAGGATATCAGCTAGCTCACATGCATGCCAGCAGACAGTGGACACTCACACACTCCTTTCCACCCTTTCTTCTTTTTCTCCTCAGTGCCATTCTCTCCATTCTTCACACTACCTCATATGTCATCTCTATCTGCCACATGCACTCTGCTTCCCTTCTCCTACCTAACCTAATGTCTGATATCTGCTATGTCTGCTCACATACTAGCAGATACCCATACTCCTCCCCTTCATCCTTCCCCCTCTTTCTCTCCACTCTCATACCTCTTCTGCCACTCCCCAATGTCCATGCACCCCCTTTCCTTCTCTTCTGCCCTGATGCTAGGTGATGCCAGACAATGCCAGATAATGCTGGAGGTTGCTGACAGATTCGTGTAAATGCCAACAAATACCAGTAGATATCTGGCAGATGTTGACAGATGTACAATGGGTCCCAATAGATGCTGATAGATGCTAGTGGGTCCTGATGGCTGTCAACAAACTCTGACAAATGCCAGCTGATGACAGATAATGCCAACACCTCTTTAAAGCTACAAAAACTCTTTTAGAAGGTATGCCACCTCCTTTCCACCTCAAAAATATCCATATAGAAACCTGCAGAGACATAAGTAGGCAGCTATTCATTGTGTTATCCAACTTTTGATTCTATTTGCTAGTAATAGACTTGTAGTGCAATGATTAAATTGTTAGTGCATTTCATTGCTGGAGGCTTTCTCAAGGCCAGGGGTTCAATTTCCCCCCACAGGCATAGTGCTAAGAGAATGAGTTACCTTTTTTTTGGTCCAACCAGCCCCGATGAACCTGCATAAGCCTCTGTAGATGTCTACTGGTACCTTGTGCAGGCCTGTATGAGCCTGCATAAGTTTGAATGAGTCAATATAGGTCTGCATGGATGTCTGCTGGTGGCTTGCATAGGCCTGTGTAGATCTGCAAGGTCTTTTTATGGATGTATGCTGGCATTAGAGGTGGAAAAAGGAGGGAAGAGGAGGCATACAGCCTCAAATTATTGCAGAAAAAAAGAAAAAGAGGAGGGAAGTGGAAAACCTTGAGAAAGGTTTACTCATGCCATGACGTCCATCAATAGAAGTTTTCACTTGTGGGCTGATGCCCACTAGCAGCTGCTAACATATATTGATATCCACTAGTATCTGCTAGCATCTACCGGGCCTGCATGTGCATATGTGTGCCCATCTTTTATTGATCCACTAGACCATGTCATACAGCATATTGTGACACATTTGTGGTGCTGTATTCTATAGTACTGTGGGGACTGCTCTACTACAGTGTATCAGATTCTATTGGACATGTATAGTACAGCACAAAGCAAGCTCCCATATAACATATAACACATACTGTTGTGATGTCTCTATATGTTTGAAGATTCTGAATCTAGCATTCTGGAAGGGTTAAAAGATATTTCTTCTTCTAGTTCTGTGAGTGGTATACCCTCCAGACACCATAGTATCAGCTTCAAGATGTCTCACATTGCTGGTCAGACTGCTTCTCTTCAATTTGGTATTGATAGATCATCCACAAATTGGAGTGCTACCTTTAAGCTGTCTCGTTCTGCTAGGCTACCAAAGGGGAAAGGTAAAAATAAAGAAGCGATATGATTACTGGCACATGGACCACATATAGTTCCTCCAGTTTTCTGTGCTTGTTGGTAGAATTTTGATTTTGTTGTTTGCTGCATTCTGATCTCTTTGTTTTTTTTACTTTGCTGAACTACATCATACTATTTTTGTGTACATCACCCTATTTGACTACAAAATCTGGTGTGATGTAATGAATTGACATTATTTACAATATGCCAGTGGTCTTATGTAAGAGTGTTATAGATGGATAAAACTAACTCAGTATGACCTTTATATTCATTGATATTATAGCATGTATTTACTGTTTGATGGTTTTACTTGCTGAAGATTGTGTCATCTGTTGTGTATGACTAATCCTTATTGTTCAAATTTGTCCATAGTTAATCCGCTGTCAATCTAAATATGGGCTGCTATTACATATATATTTTATTTATTAAAATTGTTAATTTTTTTATTTTATACATATATATATATGTGGTGCATTAACACTCCCAAACCTCCATCTTGTCCTTTCTTCTGCCTTCTCCACACACATATGTCTTTTTTGCTAATTTTGTTATATGTTTATAACTTTCTCTCATTCTCACTTATCAAACAAGGCTTTCGCATCCTATTTCTGGTTCACTGATGTGCTGCTATCAGATGGAGATCTTGCTATCTGCTATGGACAAGATACAGCAATCCATGTAAACAAACATTGTCAACTCATTTATTGTTAATGATACCATACATGCTGTTGTCAGTTTGTAGCAACTTGTTGGCTGTATACTTACAAAGAAGGCTACAGTTTCTCCTGCCTGCAAAGATGATCAGTATTCTCTATTTTGTGCTCTTATAGTGGGAGACAATGTGCCTATAATATCTGAAAAGATCCTAACAAATGCTTGATTTCAGATTTTCATGGCCTATTGTGTTGTGGATGTATTTAAAATGATGAATGGGGGGCTATTTGGAGACCTTCTTTATCTGGTTTCATAGCTAACAACTACAAAGCAGTACATGTTATTGTTTCTATTCACTTTTAATTAGTCAAGTACAATATTTTATGTATTACCTAGTCTATGAGAAGCCTTGATAATATTCCTGCTCTATTGGAGAGATTTCAGGATGCTCTAAACTCTCATATACATGCACTTTGTTACAAGCTTTGTAGAGATAAACAATTTGACTTGTCCATGTATTATTCATTGGAAGGCAGTTCCTTGATTTGTTTGTACTTAAGTCTTGCTCAGCATGTTGGGAAAAAAATGTTGTGACTACACTCATCAACTTGACCTCTGTGGCCCTGCATCTAAGATGTCTTCTTAAGGTACATTAACAGCTTGTTTGTGTAGTTTTAATGCTGAATCTTTTGGTGCTCATATCAGAGAAATTTATTTTTGCCTACAGACATCAAGTCTATTGAAAGTATGATAGTTTCTGAGTACAATACTATTTATTTTATAGCTTGTTAGTTACATCTTATATTTTGATACTGCAGGTCAGAGAATGACCAGTCTGGACTCACACATATTTGCCAAGTTCACAGTTTAGCTCCTTATAGGTGCACAACTGTTCTTCATAATTCTTTATATATTGCATTGGTCATCTCATCTTTTATGTTACTCAATTCTCATGAGTATAATGAAATTGGCATGAAGAAAACAGTTTTTAAGGTGTAATTGGTCTTTTGCATGCCATATTGATAGTTAATTGTATTATTAATGTGTCAGTTATAGAATCACATAGGAGGGCTAGAACAATTTCCTGCTGTAGTAGAAGTCAATCGAGTGTTGTAGAAGGTGTTATTTTCTACAGCTCTTGATGGGAACTTCTTACAGGAACTCAGGTCCGCATTTGAACAACTGGAGGGTGTGGTAAGGGATGTCATTCCTCATTGGCTGAACTTCATGAATGGGTCTTCCAGCATCTCTGCTATCCTATCTTCGCAGTCCGATGTAATTAATTAACTTGATATAGTGGTATATTTGGATGTTTTACCTTTTTCTGACAATTCTTTACTCCTGCCCTCACTTGCTGGAAGCGCCTCTGGTACCAACATCCCTGTGCCTAATAATTCCTGTTCCTCTAGCATTACATATAATA
>QGOA01001844.1:0-17489 GCA_003313075.1 Termitomyces sp. MG16
AACGCTTCAGGCTGACTAACTCCCCCGCGCGGGATGCTCCGAGCCAACCCACCCTCACACCAACCTAACCCTAGTTCAATTCACGCCACTTACTCCCCGTTACCCTTTCTTCTGCTCTGTTTCAGCTTTTAATCTAATTGCTCTACTAATTACGGCACAGGCCCCCCTCCCATCAAGATTTTCTGACCTCCAACAGGTCCCTTGTTGGTACCCGGCCCTCTGCTCGTCCCAACGCCAGCCTGGCCTACCCGGGCTTTAGTTGCTCCATCACCTGATGTCTCCACCAGCCCGATCTTATGCCTCGGTCCTAATAGGGGGGATCTGTTTAAAACGTCGCTTGGACGCGACGGCTCACTCATTCTCCGCGTACGCGGGGGGGAGATGCACTCCGATGCCCTTGTAGAACTAGGATACGTCAATAGTACCGTGCAGCATGAGCGCTAAGCGTTCCGTGCACGTAATTAATGGATTTAAAAAAAAAAAAAAAAAAAAAAAGATTGTGAGGGTGACTCTGACATATCAACAGACACATCATCAATATGACTAGCTTGATTGAAAGGGTTAATGGGCCTACATTGACCATGTTTTGCTCTAGTATGAAATTTTTATTCTGTTGAAATAAATTAACTATGATTATTAGTGCCAAATTATAACTCATGTTGTTGATACAATTTGTTAATTCTTCTTTGATCCTCACATCGATTTATTGTCAGGGGACTCCTCATTTCTTCCTTTTCTCACTCCTTATCTCTTCACTCTCCCTTCATTCATTCTCTTATTTCTTCTGACATTATTTCATTTTTACTGTTTCTATTCTTTCAATACTATCTGTTAGTACTACTTTCAGCCCTTGGAATGCTCTGGTTCTTTAGCTACCATTCAGACAAGTATGGGCCCTTTAGCACCACTTTTAGACTGCTTATACAAGCTGGAGTTTGCCTTTCTGACTTCTAAAGTCCAGAGTTTTTCTGCCTTATTTGCACAGTTATTTGGTTAGTCAATTTTCGAGTTTTTAAGGTTTTGTTGTACTGTACAGTTGTTTCCCATGCTTCAGAAGCCTCAAAAGCATCCAACCTGGCATAGGGAATCTCTAGACTTGTTCTCTTTAGATCTCTCTCTGCCAGGTGAGTAGTTATTATGATATTGTCAGTACATACTCTAATACACTTTGAATCTCCCTCTGCCAGCTGTGTGATTGAGCCACAGCCTCTAGAGGTCATCCTTATAGTTATACGTGTCTCATTTTCCTTCCACTCCTAGACATTGTTACCAGTACATAAAGTTGGAGAAGGAGATTGTTGGAAGGGGAAAAACTGAGATTGAAGAGCCATTACATCAAAAAGTGATGGAAGATTTTCTTTGTCATTGGCTGCCATGCCTCTATCCATCTCTTCTGCCATCACAAGAAATAGCGGCAGAAGGTTTTCTTTGTTTTTAGTTGCTATACATCTGCTATCACTAGCTGCCATGGTCTCAACTGCTGTTAGTCCTTCTGCTCTTTCACCAACAATGAATAGAGGTGGCAAAGAATTGTTATCCATCTCCTCTTCTATAGGAATAAACAAAGAAGGCAAATCGTTGTCTTCTGTCTCCTCTTCTGCAAGAATAAACAAAGGAGGCAAAGAATCCTCTTCTATTTCCTTTTATGCAAAAATGAACAAAGACGGCAAAGAATCTTCTTCCATCTCCTCTTCTGCAGGAATGAATAAAGATAGCAAAGATTTGTCTTCCATCTCCTCTTTTGCAGAAATGAACAAAGGCAGCAAAAATTTGTCTTCTATCTTGTCATCTGCTACAATGAACAAAGGAGAGATACCTTCTAAGTCAGAGTCACTAATGAATGGATTAGAGATATCCACCTGGTCATTGTCAGTTTCTCTCAGCTCTATGAATGTCTGGTAGATATAAGCTGCTAAAGCAGAAGGAAGTTGAGATGCTGGTTGAACCATAATGTGAGAGTGTTCTATTGTAGAGCCATACACTAGTCCAGGTTTACTCTGACTATAGAGGTGGTGAAATGGATGTTGTGGGTTCAAGAGTTTGATATGTGTCAAGGATGGCCATTGGAGAGAGTGGTAAGATGGGCCATGGAGAGGCAGTCTTGAGGATCAGGCTGCTTACTATCAATACTGTTAGTATGGGACTCAATACCTGTCAATTGACTCATCCAAGCAGGATCTACAAACCTAGCAATGGAACTGACAATGGAAGCAGCAACGGACTTGCTGCCAGCAAACAGGTAGATCATATCGTTGGCCATTGGGACATGTTCTGTTCTATTTAGCGACCACCACTTATCTAGAGCTAAAAGTGTCCACTGATGGCCTTTGGCAGATCTGCTACCTGCAAACACACAAAGCAAATTGTTTAGTGCTGGGATGGACACCAATCCATTAGCAAATGGCAATATCATGAGTAGCTGGCAGTTGCATGCCAAGAAGCTTTCAAGAGAGTAGAAGCCTTGCTAATATACAAGAAGGCAATGCTCTAATGTTTCATTGCTTAAAACCTAAACATCCTCTCAGCCAATATAGTTCCACAAATCACAGCCATACAGATTCCTGATAAGACCTTGACAGCCATCAACAAACTCCAGAATCTCTGTGGGCAAGGTTTGCTGATTTTGGAGAAGGAAAAATTGGCTCATGCTTTTGATAATGTCTGGGACATTGCAGACTACATTATTTAGTGATGCAGCCCTCAGATATGACAATACAAAATTCTATGGCCCACATTTAAATCATAATATATTTATATATTTTAAAGTTATCTTACCAACTTCTTATCTAGATGCTGGATAATCCATGCCTCTTCCACTTCAAGACTTGGTGCAAGATTGCCAAATATGGAAAGTGCTGCAATGAGGCACAATTTGATGTAGTCAACAACCTCTTGCAATTTTTCTAGTACAGTAGCTTGGGACATGATATTGTATGGTACAAAGGTAGATGCCATTGCACTATTGCTTGTAGAAGCAAATACTGCTATGTATCAGATTTTTATGCCTTGTAAACACAAGTGATTTTCAACAATTCCATTGCATGTGACTATCACAAATCCATTCTGATCATCTACTAATGGCAGCAAGCTATAATAATGTTCTGCATCTATCAGTTCAATCTTTCTTTGCATCCATCACATTAATCTGTCTCTGCATCCACCATTTTTACAATAGATCTCTTGCAGTTTGGAGGGGAATAAAATTAGGAAGCACTCATCTAAATTTATCAATTGCCATTGAGGTCAATTTTTGCTATATGGCCACCTTTTTGTGGGTATATGACTGAAGATCTCTTTTCTTCACTGACATACTATGCTTCAACCAAATATCTGCCTGATTGAAGAAATACTAAACTGACCACTCCATTTCACTCATGACAAGCTGACATTCCTTTGTCTATTTGTTGCATTGTGCTCTAGTACGTAGATAATAAACACAATTAACTGAAGAGATATGTTTACAAACAAATGTAATGATAAGAGAAATGTTAACAAGAGGACTCATATTCAAAAATAGTTGCAGATTCATTTTCTGTATCAGAATTAGAGTGCCATATCTAAGATACCTTGATCCTTAATGAACCAAGAATGTTGGTATCTCATATAGCTGTGCTTGCATTCAAATCCGCTTTCTGCAGAACTGAATACTTTCTCTGAATGCTGAGGTCTGATTCTAGTCACAGCAGAGCACTGCAGCATTGTGCATAGGCATGAGCCTTCACCAGGATTGAGGCCTGAATTTTTTGAAGAGATATGTAAGCTCAAGTTTTTACATTTTTGCTTGGAGCAACCTGGACAATGTGAGAATATAGGAATGATTTCTCTGCAATAAATTTCTGAAAAGCTTGCATAAGCCTTTCAATTTGAATCAAGCACAGATTGTGCTCTAAACAATTACATCTATTGGTCCAAGGTTATTTGCTGGCAGTACCAGCAGATCCGCTAGCTATCTATCCTTCCATCATTTCATTGTCGTCAAAGGCTCTGAGAACTTCATCTGGTTTTAGGGAGGCAGTCCATCTTCTACTAGCAATAAACCTGCTTCTGTCCTGAGAAGCAGCAAGAACATTGAGTCGAACCCTTAATAGTTCTCTTTCTACCTCAACCTTTTGCTAATCATCATTGCTTGCATGCTGATTTAAACAGCAAATCTAGTTCTGAATTGCAATTCTGAGCTTTCAATTAGTGAGATAAGTTGAGCCATCAGCAATATACCTTACTGCTGCTCTTCAATGTCAAGAGCAAGTTGAATTTAGAAGGAATAAATATCCGTTGCTGCAACATCTGTTGAGTGGTTTCTACTGTCTGCTGCTATTCAGTTTTCACTTGCATTATTGAAGGTCATTGTACAAGCTTTAAGTATATCTATTGCTTTATAGTTTCTCTCCTCTCTAAGCCTTTTTGCCTTAGCTATTCTAGCTTCCCAGCTTGTTAGTAAATTTGTTGATATTCCAACGGATCACTCGGTGAAATATTAAATAGCTGCATCTCTCATCTTAACAGCAGTCCTGTACTTTTGACATAGAAATGGAACTATGTCAAGCAGCTTCTTTTAGTTTAAGTCATACATGTGATCATCAAGGATTTCTGCCTAATGTGCCAAGGCAGCTGTACAGGCCATCTATGAGACTTCATTTAGTATAGACTAGAAACTTTCAATTATCTCCCCAGCCAAATGACTGGCTCTGAGAATAAAAAACAGAGCAAAGCAGAAAAAACAATCCTCCTTATGCCCATGGACATGAACAAGTCCTATTGCAAAGTCCACGAGTAGATTATCTGGCAGGACTTCTCCAGCCTCAGCAAGCCATTCAGAAAATTTGACATACCACTAGCATGCTATATCATATACCAGTAAGAGATGCTAAATTCCATCTATGTCAGTCATCTTAACTGCCTGTATGATGAAAAAATCTGTGTAAACCTGGCCTTTACTACAGGTCAAGTTTGTTATACTATTAGAAGCAAAGCAGCCATGCTGTGTATATGCTGTTGCAACAATATCAGTAATGTCACATGACTTGTTCATCGTCAGGGCCTTTTCAATAGCTTTAAATGTGTTTTTACAAGCTGCTCTCTGGACAGATGGAGGTCTAGCAGATGGCCGATAGATAGGATTGAATTAATGAGCAGATAGCAGACAGGTAGAGTTAAAGAATGTCACTCACTGTTGGCTGTTTCTTTGCATGTTTGAGATAGTAGGTGAGCTTATCTCTCTTGGCCATCATATCACTGCCTTCTAAATGCCATACATTATGAGCAGGATTATAATGTTGGACATGATCTGCCTTGAAGTTGCCGTCCATTATTAAAGAATGATTGAACTTCTACCAAACAGGATCTTCTTCTCAGTTGGATAGAAAATTGACTCCTGGTTGAGGACAAATTGGACAGAATATTGCAAGTTCACCACAGTCCGGCACTATAGGGTGCCTTAATTCATTATGTCTGAAGCCTGCCCACTTCAACTTCTTCAGCCACTACTATGAACGAAAAATTTGTCGTAGCTTACAGTAAAGGTTATCCACCTCACCAGAAGCAATTGAGGAAGTTATTCTTGCAATTTTTGGTCAGTACTGATAGGTGGATGCTTTGCACTCTAGATTTGTCAGATAAAAGTTGTCTAGCACAGCCATTGTAAAATATATTTGTATCCAATCAAATGTACTAGGGACTAGCTGCAAGTGGATAGTATCCTCCACCAAAACATCTATCTCAGAATACTCATATGAAATGACAGTGATGTAGTGTACTCCAGTTGTATAAACAATCTGTTGTATTGGATTCCCAAAGCAATCATATCTGTCTATACAGAATCCATTCATGGCTGGCTAATATCTTCTATTGGCACATTATTCTCTAATTTCTGTTGCTTTTCCTCTTCTATGATTTGATCAAGACTGGCATTCTGAAGTTTGCTTAGAAAATCTAAAGTCATGGACAGATGCGCTGCTGGATGTCCTAGGTTGCTATTTGCTGATAGAAATTCAACATCCAATTAATATTCGAGTCATAGAAATGTCACGACCCCTCCCCTCCGGGCCCACCCCGGGACACCCCTGGAACACCCCCCGGGACCCTCCCTCTGACCCCACAGAACACGCCCCGCCATCACGACCGCCGACACCGCCATCATGCGCATCAAGGACCGCCATCAGCCGCCCCCAGCCCTGATCAACGATCAGATCACGCAACTCGCTCCGGACATCGCGCATCACGCATCACGACCCCATCCGCGCCAATTGATCGCGTGCCCCACATGCGCGATCCCGGTATACAGCCCCTGCTGCTACTCAATGACCCCCAGAACCCATCCCAGACATCCCGGAACCCCGAGACCTGGCCCCATAGTACTTATAGTGTAGCTCCCTGTTGTATTCGGTAGTCTTGATATTGCATACACTGTTACTTGGATATTGCGTGCCCTCTGTTTGACTGGTACGCCTTGTTTGGTACGCTTCGACTGGCACGCCTTAGTATTCGCGTGCTCTAAGCTTTGGTACGCACTTTGCGACCCTTAAGTTACTAACTTGGTCTCGTCTTAGAACCTCCGGTTCACGACTTGGCCCCCCAACTCCAGTTACCTCCAACCCAAAACTCCCGGACTCTAGTCCCCTCTCCCGGGATTACCCCTGTCCTCGTCTTGAACCCCGGAGTCCTAGCCCCGGAGTTCCAGACACCCGAGTATTCGTAGGTCAAGTCCGCATCGTAAGGGCGTTGCTTTCCCGGAAAGCCCCCGGCTCAGCGGAACCTGACAAGAAACTCTTGCTTCTGAATATTCTTTTTCTACTTATAGTCCTCAAGAGCCCTGATCCTAACCTTCCCTTGATGACAGTTTGCATGCAATGAATTGTGTTGGATATAGAAATACCCTTTAGTATCTGATATATTTATTGGTTGAAAATACCTACTATTCTATACTTCAAGTCAGTAAAACAGATTGGAGTAGTATATGTGGCAAAAACATTTGCAACAGAATATTTTTGACTCAACGCAATCATGACATCACTATTGTGCCAGATAATAGTCAGAACAAGCAAGGCAATCAGTAATGTCATCTATTGATTTATGATCAAGCAATCTATTGAGCAACTGTAGAACATGGTTGATGAAATCATTAAGATAATCTGCCTATATTTATATATGAACTTGAATAATTTGCTCTCAATAATAGCATACATTCAAATCACCTTTACATGCCTTATGAATATAGGCATTGTATCATCTATATCATCTACCATTGGATTATTGTCCAAGTGTGCAAAGTTATCATTATCTGAAAATGCTGCAGGTAGTGCACCAGTTACAATAGAAACGGGACTCAGTAGTAGCCATTGTATTATAAAGACTGACAACTCTCATGTATTCTGAATGAGTCATGTCCTTTCCTTAGCAAACAAGATGAGGTTCCTTTGCCTGATGACTGTTGTTTTTAGTTGCTTGCATTTCTTTAGAGAGTTCAAGTTTATAATTAAATATCTATGGCCAGGACCTAGCCATTGTACTGGAGATCTAATGAGACCACTCATTGATATTAGCAATATGCCTCAATTTAGACAGGCCAGATACCAGCAGACAGCGGACTCTATCTGTTGATGACAAACAGAATCTATTTGTCATCAACAAACACTGAACGGAAATGTATATTTTATCATGTGATCCTTTAGTTGAGAACTGTGTGGTTGCAGAAAATTATATTGTCTACAAACATATTTGCCCTCCTGCAACCACCTGAACCAATATTTTCACCAAAGAAAAGACAAGTGGAACCAATATTTACAGCAGAAGAAAGATCTATCTTTGAACCATACAAGGAACTCTACTGCTCTTCAACTACTCCTCAAGCTCAGAGTGCTATCTTGAAGGATAAAATCCTAATAGATATCTTCAACTACTGGGCTACTAAGAAGACAGAATCAAAGACAGAAAAAGAATAAGCAGAGAGAATCAAAGTAGGTACAGCAACTCATTGCAAAGAACTAGACATCATTTGCTTGAATAGAAGGTTGTCCCAGTATATCAAGAATTGCTGGCACTCTTATTACCAGCATAAAGATCCAAAGGTGCTCCTGAAAACTTTACTGCAAGATGTTGTCTAACAGACAATGGCAAAGAAGATAAACAAGGAGATTCAGAACTTGTTGAGGGGTAAGGATCACAATGCCTTGGGATTGGATGCATTTGCACAATATAATGTGGCTGTCAAAAATGTTATGCATTAACTCACACTGTGAGAGGAAAGTCATTTATAGCAAAAAAGAAAATTCGCCAGAAATTCAGCGCAAGTTGGTACTTCTTCCATCTCCTATCCATTTTCTATTTGTTGTACATCCGTCTGCTTGATTCTGCTTTTCAATTGTTGTCTCTCCAGGAAGGTCTAAAAGCATGGTTTGAAGTGTGTGGATGATGCAGATGTGCTTTGATTTAGAGAGATAGGCATGTTGAGTTAGACTGTTGTTAGTTGGTATGCAAATGAAGGCATGACTATTAGAATGTATGTAGTGCCATCATTCTTTAAACAATTTTGACACCAATTATAGTTATGACAATATGTCATACTTGACTCATGCTAACTGACCTACCTTTCAAGACTCCTTTCCTGACCTTGTTAGTGACCTCAATAAGAAGATGATGAGACATGCTGTCCAACATGCAATCACCCTATGATTTGACTCCTTCTATTCTTACATGCTATGACCTCATCCTTGATCTGGATAGAGATAGATTTCTAATATTACCAGCAGATCTAGGACCAAATATATTTCAAACTCAGGCAAAATTAGAAATGCTTGTTCAGAACTATCTAAATACTCATTACAGTGAATCCTAGTTTTCTCTACCTTTGCTCATTATCTAATCACTCCGTCAGAAATTGCATCTGGTTACCAGTATGAATCTGCTCCTTATAAGGCAGTGAGGACCAATGATTAGCAAATTTATACATTCAAGATATTTTTTAAAGGGTCTGATATTCCAAGATTCCTATAATCTTAGTCGGCCTGAGCTATTGCGTCTGCTGACCTTCTGGAAAGACTGTCAAGGACAGTATGGATCTGATGACACCTTCTGCTAGATGATTTCTTTCAACTATCACAAGCAGCTAGTAGCTGCTGAGTACACCTAAGCTAATCATGAAAAAAATGCAGCAGCAGCAGCAGCATGTAAAGCTACATGCAAAAATGAAGGGAAAAATTGAAAACAGAGACCAACACCATCAGTGGTAGTCAATAGCAACAGTAGGACCATTGCTAATAATGGAGCCGCTGATGGCAGATCTGCAGCCAACTTGGAGCGGCAACTAGGGCCTATACTTCCCCTGTTATCTAGCGTACTACACACACCACTGCCTGACTTACAGAAGGAACCTCCTATCTTACACTTACTGCACACTTCACAGCCTTAGCACCACAACAGATCCACAGTTCACAACAAATCCTGATCAAATATATCAGCTTCCACTCACAATAAGTCTGCTCATGACAAATGTGGTCATGATACAGCAGTAGTAGATGCCACTACTATTCACCTCTTACAACAAAGAGGATAGAGCCATCCAGACTCTCCAATTAATGGCTCTAATAATGGTTTCTCTAGATATAGAGTGTCAAGAAGGGTGCTTGACATTCTTCAAGATGAAGACAATGACTAATTTAAAGGTGAGGGAAGGCTGGCATTATAAAACCAAAAGAAGTGCAAGACATTGCCTAACCAATTGTCAACAAATTTCAAGCGACCCTGCAAGTCTCAAGCACAAATATTGCAGGAAGATGCAGCTCGATACATTGATATGTCTATACCAGTAAAAAGGAGTAGTAGTCACACTAAGGTCATTTGACCAGTCTGCCATCATTGATGTGGGGAAGGGGAAAATGTTACATTACATTTTTGTAAACTATAGTATTACAAAAATATAGCAATGTTTGTTATAGCAAAAAAAATGTTCTGCAATGCAATAATAAGCCGTCCATCTTAAACTGTTTATTTTCCCTTGTCTTCTGTTGCCTTATATCTCAGTAAGCCAACTAAATGATCAGGTTTATTGCATCAGTGGCTGACTACTTTGAGAGTTGCTGTGAGCCTATCCTCTTGGGCCAGGAAGAGAGTCCTCAGCAGGGACTGGTAGAGAGACGGAAGATGATTGAGGGAATGACAGAGATGTTTGTGCAGAAGACATTCCTGAGAATGTTTGTTGAAGCAGAAACGGAGTAACAGTAAGAGCAGATAAGTTAGCGGCAGGATGGGATTGGTCAGTGGCAAGTGCAGAAGTGTTATCAGTGGGAACAGATACATCAGCAGCGGCAGGAGATTGATCAGCAATAGGGTCAGGAGTGGTTTGTTCCTCTTCAACAATGGGTCCAAGTCTACTGTGCTCTGTTGGATATACTGCCACATTATTCTGAGCTGATGGACTGAAGAGACAGGTGGAGATGTGAAGTTGACTCTGCAAAGTGTCAATCATACTTCAAATATTGCAGATTTGCTCTTCTATCTGACAGATCCATCTATCATGGTCTGCAAGCATCTCACTCGCAAGAGAAACATTGATTTGCAAGGTTTCTATGCAGCCACTGAGCATGTCAACTTGAGTCTGGTAACAATGGAAGAAGTCCTCAATATGCAATAACTAGCTCTCCTCAGCTATGATAAACCCATTTTGCACCTGCTCTCCAATGTTCTACAATGCTTCCTGGAATCTATTCTCCATCCTGTCCAAACGGCTCTCCACCCTTGCCATCACACCAGCCACAATGTCCTCACTATGACTAGACTCCATTGCCTGCTCCTTGTCCTTTCTCTTGACCAGAAGAGGATCTGCTGAGCAGTTGGAAGTCGATGGTTGAAATAGATGGACAGACAGTTTTGATGGTTCCATGATTGGACTGGCTGGTTTATTTGCTAACTATGAGTTAGCTATTTGAGTAGGAAAAGAGTTTCATACTGTCATCACTCTCAATAATTGTCACTGACTTCTTTCTTAGTAGTTTTTTCCCCTTTTTCTTGTTGCTAGGCTTGATGGTTTTCTTGACAATTGTCAAGCTGCATGTTTATTTGCAAATAAGCTGGCAGAGATTGCATGCGGTGCCACTCTTTGTCCTGACACACTATAGCCACTTACTTGCGCAATATTGGCAAGGAAAGTTGATGTGCTGACTCTTATGATGAGGTGCTATCCTCAGATACCTGCTGTCACGACCCCTCCCCTCCGGGCCCACCCCGGGACACCCCCGGAACACCCTCCGGGACCCTCCCTCCGACCCTACAGGACACGCCCCGCCATCACGACCGCCGACACCGCCATCATGCGCATCAAGGACCGCCATTAGCTGCCACCAGCCCCGATCAACGATCGGATCACGCGACTTGTTCCGGCCATCGCGCATCACGCATCACGGCTCCACCCGCGCCAATTGACCGCGCGCCCCACACGCGCAATCCCAGTATGCAGCCCCTGCCGCTACTCAATAACCCCCGGAACCCATCCCAGACATCCCGGAACCCCGAGACCCGGCCCCGTAGTACTTATAGCATAGTTCCCTGTTGTATTCGCCAGTCTTGATATTGCATAACTGTTACTTTGGATATTGCGTGCCCTCTGCTTGACTGGTACGCCTTGTTTGGTACGCTTCGACTGGCACGCCTTAATATTCACGTGCTCTAAGCTTTGGTACGCACTTCACGACCCTTAAGTTACTAACTTGGTCTCGTCTTAGAACCCCCGGTTCACGACTCGACCCCTACCCGAACCTCCCCGTTACCCATCCACCCAAAACCCCCGGACTAAGTCCCCTCTCCCGGGATTTCCCTGTCCACGTCTTGAACCCCGGAATCCTAGTCCCGGAGTTCCAGACACCCGAGTATTCGTAGGTCAAGTCCGCATTGTAAGGGCGTTGCTTTCCCGGAAAGCCCCCGACTCAGCGGAACCTGACACCTGCCCAATAGCATCTCTCTGGTAATTTCCTCCTTTGGTATTCTGCCCTCTTGTTTTTCTTCTTCCTCTTCCTCTTTATCCTCATCCTTGTCCTCCTGCTTCTCTGGTATTGCATGGCTAACAGGAGGTGGATGGTTACCAATGTAACTCATCTGTCTTTGCTTCTTGGAGATTGGTGATAGACCAAATGAAACTCCTGCCATCAAAGAACTCAGTTGTTTTCTCTTCTTTGAAATTAGTGATGGACCAAACAAATCTCCTGCTGCCAGCTTATGACCTATCTGGTCTTCTCGTGCCAGTGCCATCGACGGACTGGCCTTGGTCAACAGATCAGGTTGTTTTTTGCCCCTATCTGGTTCTTCCCTTCTTCTGCTCCTTTGGAACTATTTCTTTGCAGCGTCCTTCAACTGCCTGGTCATATCCTCATCAGAAAGCTTGCTCTGGAGTAGCAGGATAACTTTGTTGATGAAACTTCTCCTGACATTAAGGAGGAGTTTCTTGTCATCCTTGACTTGGCTAACAATCAACCACATGTCAGTCTACAGAACGGCTATTAGTGTATGTCTATTAGGCAGGAGTGCTTGCATCTTACCAGGTTCTTTAACTGTCCTTTGAGTTGATGCAGGTCTCCTCTGAGAGCAAGGTATAATACTCAAACATTTGCATTAACGATTCATTGGTGGAGTTCTTCATTAGACATGGCAGATGGAGGATTAAAGAAATGAATGAGAACTTTATACAAAGCAAGTTCTAAAAATAGATATCATGTGACCCTGTTTAAATTACAAAAGAAGTTTAATTTATTGCTTGACAAACTTTACTTTGTTTATCATACTGTGTAGTAAATAACAATTAGCTAAGCAGGTCAAAAATTCTAGACAATTTGATATCAATGCACTCATGGGAGTCAAACCTGCTGACTGCAAGATACAATGAATATACATTGATAATATTCCACTACACCAGAGATGGCTACAGAAATCTGCTATGATGTAAATAAATATCAGTCTAATATTTCATATGTAGTAAATAACAATTAGCTAAGCAGGTCAAAAGTTCCTGACAGTTCGATGTCAATGCACTAATGGGAGTCAAACCTGCCTACTACAAGATACAAGGAATATCAATTGAGAATATTTCACTACACCACAGATGCTTACTGTACAGACTATGGTATAAATCAACTACACCTCATGTATAGAATACCACTCCAGCAGATCTCTTCTACTCTCTGTCAATTTACTATAAGTAAAAATTGATAACACTATTCATTCAAATTCTATATGGGTCTATTTGTGCACTACATGTACACCATCCTGAATTAATAACGTATAATGGTGTCTTTTTATACTGCTGCATTTTTGCACTACTACATATACACTGTCCTGAATTGTAATAAGCACCTGTGATATAATAGAATATTGATACATTAATATTTCATATTGTGCACAAGATGTGGGTTTGACTCCTACTAGTGCACATTATATAATAGTGGCAGGCCACTAACATCTGCTGGCATCATTAGTTTGATCCATTCAAAACTCCAGAAATTTCTGCAAAGGAATAGGATAAAGAAATTTGTGCATGTGTTTCTTCCAGTGCATGTGACAAGTTGATGATACACTGTAGCTGACTATCTTTGTGCTGGTCTTTGTAAAAAAGATAGCCAGTCCTAGTATATTGTTACTTGTTACATGCACTGCAATAAACACACGTGCAAGTTCTTCCATCCTATCTTTCTTCAGTAATTTCTAGAGTTTTGAACAGATCAACTTAATGATGCTAGCAAGCTGATGAATAGATAATTTACTGGGGCTTACTACAAGTCAGTATATTATCTGCTAATGTCTGCTAATATCATTTATTTGATCTGTTCAAAACTCCAGAAATTACTTAAGAAGTTTGAGATAAAGGAACTTGCATATGCTAGGACAAGGGCATCTAATGTGAACTTCTTGAGTAATCTCTGAAATTTTGAATGAATTAAATTCATATGCTAGCAGACATCAGTGGCCTGCTGCTCTAATGTGCACTAGCAGAAGTCAAATATGCCTCTTGTGCACAATATGAAATATCAACGTATAAATATTCTATTGGACCACAGGTGCTTACCAAAAGTCAGTATAGTATACATATAGTGCAAAAATGTAGCAGTATAAAAAGACACCATTATACATCATTAAGGTAGACTAGAGGAGTCAAACCTGCCACTCTACATAATACTGAATATCAATTGACAAATATTCCACTGAACCACTAGGACTGGTTGCAACCTCATGGTATACATATAGATTGGTCAAAAGACATCATCTCGGTAAATTCATTTAATCTATTCATTTTCATGGACAGGACACAGGTCTACCAGACTTGTTTCTCCCCTTTTCATCCAACACTATCCCTACTAAATTAGTTGTTATTTTTATATAGGAAGATTTCTTTGGACGTCAGCTACCATTCATTGGCATATCAGTAGACAGCAGACACTTATGCACCCTCTTCCACCCTTCCTCCTCTTTCTCCTCAGTGCCATCCTCTCCACTCCCCACACTACCTCACATGCCACTCCCATCCACCACATGTACCCTGCTTCCCTCCTCCTCTCTGATCTGACGTTTGATGTCTGCTATGTCTGCTGGCATGCCAGCAGACATCTACACTCTTCTCCTTCCCCCTTCCCCCACTTTCTCTCCACCTTATCTCTCTTCTGCCACTTCCCATGCTCTCTAAGATGCCACCTCATGCAGTGGATGCCCATGCACTCTGTTTTCTTCTCTCCTACCCTGATTCCGGACGATGCCAGGAGTTGCCAATAAATTTCCATAGATGCTGCCAAATATCAGTGAATATCTGGCAGATGCTGACAAATATACAATGAATGTTGACAGATGCCAATGGATGCTAGCGGGTCCCAACAGCTGCCAATAAACTCCAACAGATGCCAGCTGATGGCAGATGATGCCAACACCCCTTTCAAGCTACAAAAACTCTTTTGGGAGGTATGCCACTCCTCTTCCACCTCAAAATATCCATACAAAGACCTGCAGGGACATAGGTGGGTGGCCATTCATTGTGTTATCTGACCTTTAATTCTATCTATTAGTAATGGACCTGTGGTGCAACGGTTAAATTATTAGTGTATTCCATTGCTGAAGGCTTCCCCAAGGCTGGAGGTTCGATTCTCTTCCACAGGCATATGGGCAGGATGATGGGTTATCATTTTTTTTGGTTCAACCAGCCCCCATAGGCCTACATAGGCCTCTGCAGATGTCTGCTGATGCCCTGTGCAGGCCTGCATAGGCCCGCATCAATTTAAGTCTGTTGATATATATTTGTGTGAATGTCTGCTGATGGCTTGTGTAGGTCTGCAGAGCCCTTTCATGAACATACGCTGGCATTGGGAGTAGGAAAAAAAGGGAAAAGGAGGCATGTAGCCTCAAGTTATTGCAGGGAGGAAAGTAGAGAATCTCGAAGAGTGTTTATTCATGCCATGATATCCGCCAATGGAGGTTTCACTTATAGGCTGATGCACATTGATGTCTGCTAGTATTCGCTAGCATCTGCTGGATCTGCATGTGCATGTGTATGCCCACCTTTTATCAATCTACTGGATCATGTCATACAGCATATTGTGACATGTCTACAGCTCTGTATTCTATGGCACTATGAGCACTGCTCTGCTTCAGTGTAGCGGACTCTACTGGACACATATAGTATAGCACAAAGTGAGCTCCCATACAACATATAACATATACCATTGTGACGTCCTACCCTGTAGAAGCTGAGTTATTAAGATATATATTTGGAGCTTCTAACCAAACAAAGTGAAGTTGAAGTGGAGGCTAAGTTACTTATACATACTTGAAGCTCTAACTAAATAAAGTGAGTTTAGGATAGCTTAATTAAGAGAGATTTAGAGGCAAAGCCCTCAACAAGCTACAAAATCTGTGCTGAAGGCACAAATTATAGCTTGTTTTAAAAAAAAAAACACCAAGAAGGATGAATATATTTTAAAGTAAAATGCAATAATTTTTTTGAAAATGTTTGTGAAGGTAACAAGCTTACATTATTATTGTTCTCAATATTTTCCAACAATGATGAAATACAGGCTTATATATTTGATAATTTTTATAATGTAACAAAGAATTTTCAAAGATTAGTAAAGACTGCAAAACTTTCTCATTAAACTGAAGAGCAATATCATAAAAAATTTTGGCAGCATTTCAAAAGAAGAATCTAGAAAAAAAAATAACTTCTTATTTATTTAATTTAAAACATTTCTATCTATATTCCAAGAAGTGAGACAAAATAATGCTAGCAAAAGTTTTTTTTATTCTGACATTTAGGCATCATTAATTCCAAATTAAATACAAATTTTAAGTCTTTCTAGAAAAGTATATTCAAAGATGCAAGATAATGATTTTGAGTATAATACAACCATATGTGATAGTTTTTATAGTGCAGATAGGTGCAAAATAAAGAAAAATATTTGCAAGAATAGAAAAAAAAAAACAAATATTATAACAATCCAAAATAATAAATATTCTCTCTCCAAAATTATATACAGTAAATATTTCTATTGTGTAAGTGACAAGGTAGAAAGATATAGAATTTTCATCTTGAAAAATATTAGTTAATTATTTAATTATAAAATTTAAAGAATCAAAACTAGAAGAATTTGGAAAGTATAAAGTATTATAATATTTTGGATATTCCTCAGATAAAAACTCAATATATATAGGAGGACAATCTTTTTCATCAAATATTCTAGGTGCATAACATAGCAATTTTATCAAGAGAAACATGCTGTAATGATGTAAGTATACTAATTTTAATGGTAGTATATAAAATTCAATAGTAGTACATAAAATTTAGTGAGATTTCACAAGTACCTAATATAGATGACTAGATAAAAAAAAATACTACAACACCTACTAAAAAAACAGCATTAGTAAAAGAAAGCAAAATTAAAGAAAAAGAAAGTAGACAAAAGTCATATAACTAAAACTTGAAAAGCAATACTATACAAAATATAAATGACACAAAAAATAGCAACAGACAAACAGCACAGACAGGTAAAATTACAACAGATAAGCAGCATAAAAAAGTAGCAAACACATGATGTTGGAACAGAAATGAGCAGGTGACATGTGTCAATAGCAGACAAATGATTATAGAACAGCAACAAATAGGTGTCACAAAATGACAACAGATAAACAACAATACTGCAATGCAAGAAATACACAGCATGAGATAGTAGTTGAACAAGCAGCAAAGAGGTAGCACAAAATTGTACTGCAATAGACAGACATGAAATGAATAAAGATGATACTGAAAAAACTGCCCCAATGTTTGGCTCTTTTGGAAGGATTCACATGGTGTACAACAATTACATAAGCAAGAAATCGTAGAAAATCACATGACATGCAACTACATCATGGCTCCATAATGACATATAAATCATGTGATTTGAACAAAAACTTGCTGATTAATAAATCAAACAAAATATTCAATCATTGGGGCAGTTTTTTGACTCACTTTAATTTTCATATTTTCTCAATAC
>QGOA01001846.1:0-56730 GCA_003313075.1 Termitomyces sp. MG16
GTCATTGCATTCAAGACTCAATAGTCCTGAACCAGACGTAGAGATCCATCCTTCTTCTTAATGAAGAAGACTGGAGAGGCCATCAGAGACTTTGAGGGACAGATGCGACCAGAGTCTAAATTCTCCTGCAAAAAGGCATCAAGCTCATCTTGTTCTCTGGGAGAGAGTGGGTAGACCTTGCAGCTAGAGGGCTCAGCGTTGGGCATAAGCTCAATTGCATGGTCCCACTGCTTACACTCTGGCAGAGAGTCAAATGATGCCTTAGAGAAAACATCCTCAAAGTCTTGCAGGTGATGAGGAACTGCATCTCGGAACGACTTAGGAGCAGAGTTGGCAGCAAATGCCTGAGCTAGCCGCTGGGAGGTAGTTTGGCTAGCTCTAATCTCTGCTACAGTTGGTGGAGGTCGTAACGTAGTTGCATAAATCCTATCACCTGTCTCGATAGCCTCATCTGGAGACTCTGGGTTGGGAGCGCACCCAAATTCATCCTCGCATCCATCTTCCATCTGGGCTTCACTCACTACACCTTGAATGTCCTCATAGAGGGCCTCTCTATAAGGGAACGCCAAGGGAGGAGGATCCAGTAGGTCGAGGTCTGCAAAGGGGAGGTGTTCAACTCGGCAAGCCCGGATAGCAGCATGCTCACGGACTGACTCTCTGCGCTCCTCTCTAACTTCCTTGGCACATGTGGAACACCGTCGAGGGCAGCGGCTCATGCTCACCTTACCCTTGGCCCAGTCAATCTCAGGATTGTGATCACGCAGCCAGGAGAACCCAAGTATCATGTCCTGCTTTCCTAGGCTGGTAACCGCAAAGACTGCACACTCCGAATGAGTCTGATAACAAAGGACTAAATCCACCACTGAGCGGATGGATCCAGCTTCATTGAGCGTACCGTCAATGTTATAGACTGGAATAGGGTGAGAGAGGGGATGGGTAGTGAGCTGGTGTTGTTCCACATAATGGGTGTCTAGAAAGAGTCCAGTAGCGCCACTGTCCAAGAGAGCTAAGTCTGCTGAGTGTCAGTTGTCTCAATCTCCACATTCAGATGCAGAGAGTTGGGAGAGGGAGTGGAGGCAACAACATAGCAACAAGGAAGGCATCGTTCCCAAGCTGGAACACGTGGTCGTTGGACAGGGGAAGGAGGAGAGGAGGTCTTAGCTGAGACTTGGATCAAGGGGGTATTTTGTACGTCGGAGGGGGTGCTTACAGTTTCAGTCAGAGAATCAGGAACAGGGAGCAATACATTAGAAGACTCTACTGATTGACATGTAAACTGATTAGCACCAGGCGGTGGAGGCATACAACTCATCCATTGCTCTATTGAAAACCCTCCCCTGCAGAACCAAAGGACACATCTGATGGTTCTGCTACAGCTTCCACAGGACCCAAGGACTCCTCCAAAGGTTCTGCTTCAGTCTGTACATCTGGGGAGGGGTTTCCTCGAACGTCTCGGGCAGCAAGGAGCTGGAGAAGGAGCTCCTCCTGCTCTAAAGCTGAGAGATAGCGCACCTCTAACCCCTGGGAACAATACCGAGCAAAGTGACCAGGCTTTCCACAGCGACAGCAGAGGAGAGGAAGGGAGGAATGTTGACGAGAAACATTGACATCCATAGGTACTCCAAAAGGAAGAAGACGTGCTGCAGGTACCTGAGCTGGGGGTGGAGCGCAAAATGGAAGGGAGGGCTGGATGGGATGACGAGCAGAAAACGATGCCTGTGAGGTGGAGCGAGGGGCAGTTCCACGGTGAAGCTCACGTTGTAACTCCATGAGCTGCCACTGATCACATGCTACCTGATACTAGGTCTCAATACTTGTGTCATCAGGTTGTCCCTCAGCCATGCTGTCAATCCGGTCCATGAGAGAGGGAAGGAGGCCATCTCAGAAGGTGAGACAGAGCTGAAGACCATCCGGATAACAGGCCTGTTCAGCAAGAGCTCTGAAGGAGTCAATGTACTCATCTAGGGTCTGCTTCCCCTGCCCATATCAATGAGGATCTCGGAGAGTGAGGGCTGCCACCTTAGCAGGGTCCAAGGGGAAGAACTCTGTCCGAAACTCCTTCTCAAACTGATCCTAACTTCCAAAACTCTCCACTCCTCCAGGGCGTCAAAAGACTTGTAGCGCATATGTCAAAGCTCGCTGATGACGCCAACTGTGGTTGGGTGCGCTGGATGTATACGCAGTACAACGCTGTCTCCAGCGCCTGGCGTGCGTAGTTGTGAGGAGTCCTGACAGGGTCCCGGTGTGCTCGAGTGGAGGTGATAAAACGATGTGCTAGATTATAGCGCTTCAGGGGCTACCTGGCAGATGGTAAGCGTCGTAGTTTAAGCAAAGATATTAAAGAAAAGATGAGTAGCACAGCGTATTGTGCCCGTAAGTGGCACCATAAACGACAAAGATGAGATAGACAAGGCTAGCACCCGACGCAGCAACGAAGTCAAAGGAAGCTAGTGCGATTTGAACGCTAAGTGTAACTTGTCTGCTCCAGGGGTTACAATTCATATATCAGTCCATCTGCGGCGCTACCTCCTAGCGCCTCTCCTTGTGGTTTCCTCTAATAGCGACCAACGGTGTTATGACCCATGGCGACCAGCAGCAACTTTATATTGGCTTAGAATTGCATGAGTCTGCTCACTTTTATTATAACTCCGATTGGCCAGGCTGTTCCGGGGTATGGTCAGAAAATCCTCGACAGACGCCATGAGCGCTAATGTCAGCGCTACACATTGTATCAGTTCCTGACAGGTCCAGATGTCAAATTTAAGTATATCCAGTGCTGCCATCATTGATTCTTTTAGACTTCTGATTGAAGTGCCTCATCAAATGGCAGCGCTTGCTGCTGGCTCCTTCTGGAAGTGATTGGGGTTTAGTTAAAGTCCTCTCCCACCGTTGTGTTAGCGCTATACGTTATGAGCCTCCTTTGTCCTTGGGATAGGTGAATGGAGTGTGCTGAAGGCTTGGTAGCTAGTGGTTAGGATAAATGTCTAAATCCTGTAGTAGGTTGCCAGAGCTAGGGCTGCTCTATATTCCCAACTGGTCGCTAGAGTCCTCAGTACGTCAAGTGTCAGTTGGCCTATAATGTCCCTTGATGCGCTCAGTCCAAGTAGAAGCCTATCATCTCCCCCCAACTGAAAAATTGACTGTCCTCAGTCAAACACCATCATTAATTTGACTGCACTACGGTCCATATGATGCCGCTGGCGCCTTATAAAAGTCGTTTTCAGCACTTCACCTTCTCGTGTTTTCCTTCCCATCTTTCCAGCATGTCCACTCCTTTTGATGCCTCTGCTCTCTGCAATTTCCTGGCTAAGGCCTTCTATTTATTTGATCGTGCTAAGTCTGTTGGTCCCGCTGATGCGCCACAAACCGTCCCTGGCATTATGCAACTCTATTGGTGCTGGCTCGTGGTCCACAGCTCTGACAGTTTCTGGGCATGGGGCATCGAGGTTCATGAATGGTGCATGGCTCGGTACCACAAATATGAGGGTGCCGATTGGTTATGACTGTTTGCAGACTTGTTTGTAAGTTTTTAGGTTTGATTTTGGATTCGCAGTGCTAAGGTTCAGTGCCCATACTAGGCTCCTTCTCTGTCCAACGAGATCAATGCCCTGCTGGCTAGCACTGAGGTTGGCAAAGTAAGTTTCTCCTCTTCTTCCTCATGTTTCCAATATTAACCCTGAGTAGTCGGTTGCTACGTTGCCCACCATTGCCAGTCTCCCTAGTGTTCCATCGGCTTCTACCGTTCCTTCTGATCCAGCTGCTCCTGCTGCTCCTGTCTCTGTCCTGCCTCCTCCTGTTCTTGGTAGTCCTTTTTGTAGCGATGCTTCTCCCGCTCATACTGGGCCCATTGTCGCTTCTCCTACTCGTACTGCGCCTCCTCATTTGGCCATCAAATGGATTGCCGTTACCGCCAGTGAGCCCTGGCCTGGATCTACCCATACTATTTCTCGCCTTCCCCCCTGTAACTTCGCCGTTGTTATTAATCGCATGCCCCCTGCTCTCGCTAGCCCTCCTAAACGTACCGTGCATCCTTGTTTTCTTGCCTTTAGTTCTTCTATTAACTTTGCTTCTCAGGTCAATCTCCCTGCTCATGTTGCCTCTTTATATGTCATAAGTGTTTCCTTTTAAGATCGCTTGTCTCTAGCGCCTGATCGAGCCCTCCTTAGGCGCCCAACCAGACTATGTTTACCGATGCGAAGCTTCGTGATTTGTTGTGCCTTTGTCACGATACTACTGTTATTGATACCAGCCTCCTGGCTGGTGTCCAAGTACTCGGCGCTAAGAAGAAGGTTACAGTGGTGCCTGTGGAGCACCATGCCTTTAGGGCAAAGATTGGCATGGTAAGTGCTTGTTCGTCCCTGAAAGGTTGATGACGTCACTAACTTCTTTCTCAGTGTGATAAATGCTGGTCTGAGAATGATCCTGAGGGTTGCTAGTTTTCTACCGCCTCTCTTCCCTGCTACTGCTGCGATGCGTTGAAACAGGGCTGTACCTTCAATGGGATTTGTACTCGTGAACGTGGTAGGGATGCTATTATGCAACACAATTACGAGCGCACAGTCTTAGTTCGTAATGCCCAGGCCTTCGTGCTGCAGCAACGCAATCTGGCTGCTACTCGTCAGCCCACTGTGATCAGCGCTGCAAGCCTAGCACTTCCCATTACCCAAGATGGTACCACCGTGGCGGCCCCCTTTGCCCGCTCTCCCCGTCATCCTGTACCTTCAAAACGTAAGCCCATTGTTGCCTCTCCTAGCAAAAGTCCTGGTAAGCGCCGGGAGCTAGCGCCTGCTACTCCCATGGTCTTGTCTTCTACCGAGTTGTCTACTGATGAAGGCGAGGACACCGAGAGGGATGCTGAGGGCAAGGATGACGATGAGGCTGGGCCTGTAGTCGACACCGATGCGCTGTTGGCAGTACACGCTCTTCTGCTTCGCCTTACTCCCCCTATCGCCGCTAACCCTTATCAGAGTGGCCCCAGTGGTAATCGGTGTGTAGTCTTCATATTTTCTTTTTAGGTTGCGCTAACTTCTTTATTGCCAGGTCTCCTACTCCTTCATTTCCCATCGTCGTGAATATCCCTCCCGCCGAAGATGTCGTAATGTCTGTTGCTGGCGCTACCCCTGCTCCTGAGCCTATTGTGGCTAGTGCCTTGCCTGTCACCCTTCCTATTACTCTGTCTTTTACTCCTCCTCGCAGCCTCTCTTCCTTTCCCAGTACTCGCGAGTCTTCCACCATGCCTGAGTCTAAAGGGACCTTAGTGGCTCAGGGCGAGCGCCGTCGCCGCTGGAGGTACTTGCCCTCTTATGGCATCCACCTTTCCTCTGCTAGGGCCATGTTCCCAGGCGATGAGCACCACAAATAGACCCCCTGTGCTCCTATAACCATTCGAGTAAGTCTGCATTCCTTCATTAGTTCGTCTTTTTTCTAACCTCCGCTAAGTTTGATCCCTTCTGGACTCCTCCCCCCACCATGCGTGTTTCCGGCGATGCCTACCCTTGGCTTGGAGATGAGTTCTCTTATCCCGTCACTCCCCTTCGTCCTGCCGCCAATCTCTGCCAACAACTTCGCCATGTCGAGGATGCCACCAACATCATCGGTAGCGAACTCGCCATCCTACGACCTTGTGTCTCCACTTTAGCGTGCCGTGAGCTCCTCCTGCTTGAGCTTCATGACAACATCACTGATGTGCTTGAGTGGCAAGCGAGTAACGCCATTCAGAACAGGAATTTGCTCCCTTTGGGTGATCCTGCTCCTTCCGAGTCTGATGCATAATTGCCAGCCTGTAGTGCTTTGAACTTTGTGGACTTTGTAACTTTTGATACATAGTTTGTGATAGCCCTACTAAAAATAAACACTCCCCCCCCTTGTTCCGAAATTGTCAGTTTGTAAGTAATCAATTACAAAGTAAGAAAAAGGGGAAACGCTCAGTAAATCATCATAGTGTAGAAAACCCCTATTACCAGCGCGACCCAATAGCCAATATCATGCCAGCCTAGGAAGAAATAGGTATCGTCTGTAGAAAAATAAGTCGATTCATGCAAGAAGTTTTAATGTATAAGAAATAGAGTGCCACTGATTGCTTGTGGTTATTCGGTGATGGTGGCTATAAGCGCTAGATCTCAAAGGTTAACTTCCTCTTTGTGCGACCTAAAAATGAGTCAAGCACATCCTATTGGTTCGTGTCTGCGTCAGGGTCCAAGCCCCTTGAGAAATGCCCTCCCACGCTGTCACTAGTTGAAACACTGTCCAAGTCCTATAAATTGCCCATGCCTCGACAGCATCTCATCAGTCTTTGCTATGGAAAGCCCAACCAGCATTGTGTGGACCCCCCGCTGTGATCGTGCTCATGTCATGATTGATCCCCCCACTTTCCTGGAACGCGCTACCTCGTTCTTCCACCACTACCTGGCAGTCGGCGTGCCCAGACTGACCGACGGAGTCATTGAGTTAGGTCATTGCTGCCAGCTACTTCATGTGGCCTGTGAGATTTGGAACGATGACCTGCCATTGACCCCTTTTGGTATGGAGAAGAACTGGAGTCGGATTTTTCAGGTGCGCTATTGCCTTTTTTGCCCTCCTTCCCTTCTGATAGTCGCCAAATAAAGCAAATCGCGACCAAGAAAATGAAGGAGCGTCTTGAGTTGCTGCTGGAGGAGAGTCACTACCTGGTTCATTGCCTTATTACCTCGTTTTCTTCCTTCTAACATGTTGCCTCGCTAGGCACCCTGCTCATCTACTGGTGGCCAGCTTTTTCATGGTCCTGCTGAAGGCTGGAGGCCTCCCAGGCCTCTTCTTTTGCCCGGTCCTTGATGCTTGCCTGTCTCCCATGTTATTTATGTAAGTTGGCTCCTTCTTTTCTGTGGCGCCACTGGGCTGACAGATTTTAAATACTTGATTTCTTTTGTCGTAGTTATATGAACTGCATTGCTGTTGTCGCCCCCCCCTCATGATTGTTTTGCGCATGTAAGAATTTCCTAGTATCTGCGACCCTGCAAGTAGCTTGAGGTACTTTATGGGTTTTGGCGCTGTTAACCCGGTCAGTATCACATCATGCCAGTAGTTCCCCTTCTCCTTGATGAGCCCAAACGTCTTTACCATCCCACTATTCTAGACCGATTGGAGCAGTTCCTTGTGCTAATGCCTACCAGCGGCTTTCTGCACGAGAACGGCAACACGATGACCTTGGTTCACAGGTACCGGATTCTTCTCGCCACTTCTGAGGAATGGATGGTCGATGTCAACCCATCCATAGTCACCGTACGCCTCCCCTTAGTGTGGGTCGTGAGTAATACTCATGCGTTGTGCAGGAGCCGGTTACGGGTACTGCTCTGAGTCTGGCCAGCCTACTCCACGAAACGGGAACCTTGGTTAGTTCTTTTCCTTTTCTGACCTGAGGTTGTTAACTCCATGCCGTCTCTAAGAGTCTCTCCTGGCTCCCCCTTCCCCCTCTCATCAATCTTGATGCGCGTCGGGCCATATTAAAACACACGGCCTTTCCTTACCCATTGTTTGAGTTCCGCCTGGATGGGGATGGGTGGTACTCATCCCCCAACCCCCCTGCCGCTCCTCTGGGTGCTCCTCATGCTCCTTGCCCAGGTGCTCCTCCTGCGCCTCCTCCTAGCGTTCCCGTTCCTCCCATTCCATCTGCTAATGCGCCACCTCCAGGTGCTTCTTCCATCTGCAGGTGATCTAAAGATCAAGTTAAAGGTCCACGTCGACGGTCTGCATCTTTAGGGTAGTTCAATTAGTTGTAGTCGTAGTCTGATCGCCTGTTCCTTGTGTACTAGTACCGCTTGTTTATTTATTCTTTTCTGGTTGTCAGGTTGCCTAAGTCTGATCCAAAGGGGCGCTAACGGTTAGTGCCTCGCGTTTTGTATAACTTTATTGCTCCTCGTCTTCATCCAGAGTGCTCTCATCATCGTCCACCAACTCAGTCTCTTCCAGCTCTCAAAGTTTGGCAGTGTCAATGTCCAGCGCCGGCAAAGGTAGTGGAATATGTTCACGCGCTAAGTAAGGAATGAGTTGGAACGCCGCTACTGGTCGATGCAAAACTGAGCTGTCCAACTCGCAGAGTATGTAGGCACCTCCCCTATTGCGGGAAACTACTATGAGGGGTCCTAGATATCAGGGTCGCATCTTTTTGTTATGGGTGACTTTGATTTTTGAGTTGCGCATTAGTACTAAGGCGCCAGCTGTAAAGTTGTAGTCTCAGATGGTAGCGCTATGCTCACTTTCAAATTGCAATGTGGCCTGTCATCTAGCTTGAAATACCACCTCATGTAGGTGCTCCAGATCCTCCATGCATCGTTGTAAGTCAATAGCACGCCTAGCGATCAGATCGGTAGAGGACAGGATTGAGTTAGGCGGGGGTTGTAAGTACGTCACTTCCACAATATCTGCTGGGAGCAGGGGATGGGTGCCAGTTGCCGCGTAGTAAGGAGAACAGCCCATCCTCTTCCGTACGGTAACTCGTTCAGACCAAAATACTGAATAAGTCGCTTTACTCCAGCGACTTTCATTGCCGTCTACTGCTTTGAACAGCGCCTGTCGTACATCAAAATGTGGCCTTTCCACTATACCGTTAGCACATTTGTTGTATCCTGAGACTCGAATATGCTGTATGTTGTATTTCTTAGCGAGGTAGGTAAGCGCCTTAACTATTGGCGCTCCGTTGTCTGTAACAATCTCGTGAAGTGCTCCCCACCTGCAAATAACATCTTCAAAGAGCCACTTAGCTATAGCGTCAGTATTTTCCCGCTGGAGCATACAGAACTCCGGCCAATGTACCAAGGAACACCTTCCTTGGATAATGTACTTGTAGCGCCCCGACTTTGGCATGTGCATAGTGTTGATATATATCTTTCCAAACAATGGTGCTGGAGTTGCTATGGTTGGGGGAATAAGAACTTGGCGCATCTGCTGGATTTGGCATAGATGACAAGTGCGAATATATCATGCAATATCGGCGCTAACTTGAGGCCACCAAAAACGTTCCAATAGATTCGCCCACGTTGCATAGAGTCCTCTATGTCCCAAGTCGTCATGCATAGCGCGCAGAATCCTGATTCGGCCATCTGGTTTGATGACCAATTTGTGAGTGCCAGCCCTATTTTGTCGCCAAAGCCAATTCTCAACCATAAAGAAAGTTGTTGCGTATCGAATAAAGGTGGCGTATTCTGTATCCGTAAGGTTTGATGGTCAGCGCAAATCCTGTAGCCACTTCCTAACCTGATCAACTTGTTGGTCTTCTGACTTAGCCTTGGCGCTACGAGGTACCGCCGAATATGGGAAGTTGCAACTATCTTCCCGTAAGGGTCTGGGTTCCTCGACTATCTTTAGATCATTAGATGGCTTAGCGACGTTATAGATACTGGCCATGTAAAAAGTCGATGGAGCCTGATACGGTTTAGGTTGATATGGGATGATAGGATGTAGCCATGTTGAAATAGGTCGGTCTTCGCAAAGGGCCGAAATAGGCAATTGAATAATATGTACAAAACCATGCAGTCAGTCAATCTAGTCATCAAATACATCATTGTCGCTTTTGTCTAGCGCTTCGTCCTCTGGCTGCCTAGGTTGTCTAGATAGTCCATCAGGTCCATGAAACGCACTTTTAACGTGCACGAGCTCGAAGTGGAACATCAGTATCGCTACTACCCAGCGATTCATGCTAGCCAAAGGTTGAATGTCTGGATTCTGGAGCATTCCTTTGATGTAGCGTGCGTCAACTTCGACAATCAGGTTTCGAACCCCAATAAGATACATGTGTAGCGCCTGAAACGCTCAAAACAATCCATACAACTCCAGTTTGGGCTGACTATAGCATGATTCTCTGTCATTTAGGGTAATCAATCCAAAGCGATTGTAGCATCTGATTTTTTGATTCGTGCTGTCACATTGACATAAAAAGAAGCCGACCGCAATGTAGGAGGTGTCAACTGCAAGTATAACGGGATCGGAAGTAGTATAGTCAATGGGTACCAATGGCTTTGCTTCCTGCAGCGCCTTCACTAAATCCTTTTGGGCGTTAATTTGGTCAGGTCCAAATTCGAAGGGGACCCCAGAACGAGTTAAGCGATTAAGCATGTGCGCTCGATGTGAAAAATGGTGTATGAACATGCGCAGCATGCCCACCGTACCTAGAAACGTGCGAACTTCCAAGAGGTTATGGCAGACTCCCCACTTTTCCAGAAGCGCTAATTGGCTCTCCTCCAGGATCCTGCCCTCTGGCGTGCAAACGTGCCCTAAAATTTTAAATTGCGGTGTGCAAAGAACCAACTTGTGTCCTGAGAACGTTCCGCCACAATACTTCATGCGCTGGAGCACCTGGTTAACCAATTGGAAGAAGTTCCATAGCACCATGCGGATATTGGGATTTTCCGGGTGCACTTTGGGCTTGCCATTTACAAGGTGCCAATCTTTTGAGCCCTTAATGCCTACATCGTCGATAAAGCTAAGCACATGGTGGGGTATTTTGGGTTGTAGAATAAACATAATGTTGCTGTGAAATATGAGTACCGAATTAGTCCATCCCATGGGAAGTGTAACCAGTCGTAGTGCCCTGAATGGCGTTTGAAATGTTGTCAAGTCACGAGAGGAAGGGTGAATTAAGCGCTCGTCATAGCCAACGTACAGATCCAGGGTAGCACCACATATTCTTCCCACAAACGATTCAGCGACATGATCAGGGAAGGGTGGTACCCCCGAATGATGAATCATGACTTTGTTTAGCGGTTCCAAACTGTGAACTATGCGTAGCTTCCCATTTTTCTTCAGTACACAAAACCATTGCGACCTATAGGCCAAATTTGAAGGCTCATAGACTCCTGCCGCTATCTTGGAGCGAATGATTTGGCAAACTTCGGCTTCAATGCCTGGTGGTATAGGTCGGTTATGCTCAGTCCAAGGTATATGAGGTATCGTCGGTATAACCACTAGTGGAAAGAAGTCAGTCCTAAGTTTACCGCATTCTGAATCCTCCCAAGCAAATGCTTCGTTTTGTTTTTGCATAATGTCAACTAATATGTCTAGTTCCGCCATTGATAGAAAGCCGGTATCATGGGTGCTAAGGAATAGCGCCCGTCATTCTTCTGTAAATTGTCCAGTAGGCTCGAAGGGTGTTGGATTTGGATTAAGCTCGGGAAGGGTCGCTAACAGGTCACCAATGATCTTTCTCTCGATGCAAAATTCTTCGGGTACGATGCTCGCTACTAGTTTTGTTTTAAGCACTACTGGCTTATACTTCTTTTTAACCTGAACTCCTTTGCACTTAGGGGTACTGTTGTTAGTAAACGTATTATAAAGGGACCTTTGGTTTCTAGTGAAACCGGATATCAAAGGTTTTTTAGAATCAGGAGTAGAAACGAAATAAGTGTCTGTCGAAAGATTTTCAGTAATATCAGATGCGGTGAGGTATAAGTAGGAAAAAGCTTTGCTGGTAAGCGACGTAGAAGTGTTCAAGATTTCAGGGGCTAAAGGGGTATGTGATATAAAGGTTACTTGCCCAGTCCGATGATTATAGTCCAAGATAAGCGCTTCATCTCCATGATCCTCATCACTCATCTCCTCGATGGTGCCGGAAAACACTTGCAAGGTTCATCGCTAATGTAAGGTTGCTTTTTCAGTCCAGGCTTCTGGAACCTTCCTCGGGGGAATGTCGGTACTGTTCTCCTAACTCCCGAATTAGGGTCGCTAATAGTTAGCGTCGTTTTGTCTTTGGACGTTGTCTTAACTACGGATTGTGCTAGCACATCGAAGGGCCTCCCCAATAGTAAATCGTATGCTGGCGACCTAAGTATGTGAATTTGCAGATAAAATATAAGATCACCAATAGCACATGGCACGTTCTGGGCCATCCCCAAGGATCGATCAATCGTGCCGTTAGCGCTCTGCATGTTAAGAATGATTGTTGGCTCGTAAATGATACCCAGGTCATTAGCAACGTCAGCAGCCATTGAAATAATTTGTGATCCGCTGTCCATGATAGACTCTATTTTGCTTTTCCCATCAACTGTCAGCATAATTGAGTGAATTGTGTGAGAGTCTTGGGCTACAGTTAAAATGGCAGGATCATTGCTAGATCTTAGCAATTTGAGGTAGGTTTCGACCAGGTCAACGGACGTAGCTTCTTTGGGTGGTGCAGCCTCTTCCTTGATTTCCGGGGCTACCATCTTGGTTATGTATGCGAATCCAGGCAGCGCGTCGTCACATTCGTCCACCGTCGTTATATTGTTAGCTACATTCCGTCGAGGGGTAACCGCAGTGCACATCTGGTTCCTGACATCTGGCGCCACACTGCATAACTCTCCTACCAATAGCGTAACCTGGCTTTGCATGATGTGATCAAAAACTACCTTAGACTTTTCCAGATCGTATATAGGCACTGTGGGTCGATATTCCCCCGTAGGTTTATCTGGCACTCCAAAGTTGCAGTTAAGGAGTAGGGCGTAGTTGCCTCCGAGGCCAGCGTAGGGATGCAGCGGCGGCTCCGTAACGGCCGGTGCTTTGGTTGCTTTGGGTGCTTTGTTGCTAACGCTAGAAGTTGAGGCTTTTTCTGGGGCAGGGCCTGTCGTCGCGCCCGACGGTCTATAATCCTTTAAAGGCTGCTTGCCCTTTTTGATCTCCACCCCGTCGAAGACCTGATTCTTTAGCGACTTAAGCTCCTTCTCTAGCGTCTCAATTCTCTCTTCACGAGACAGCGTAGGTCGGTCACTGATAGCGTTTAGCTGGAGTACTTCGTGAATTAGCACTTGTTGAGGCGTTGCTTCCGCTTCTGTTGTCGCCATGCTATTCAGGTTGCCTGTCGCTAAGTTCCCAGGGTTCTGACAGTGCCACTCATAAATGTGTTCCTGGAACGTCTTATGTTCAGAATAAAGGGGAATACTAGCGCCCAAAGGTAAGACCAGTTTCCCATCCATTCCACGGCGTGCCTTCCCTTGTTGCAAATACTGTTCAAGGATAGTGCATCTACCCCTGGTCATGGTATGTCCTGCCTCGCCACAAAAATGGCAAAGTCCTGTCTGTACATTGTTTCTAGGTGCCAAAAGACTAGTCGAAATCAAGGTCTCCAGTTTATTCATGACATTAGTGACTGCATTGTTAACGGCATTTTCCAAATCCTCCTTCTTGACATACCCATTACGGTCATTGGCGGCGCTAGGTGCTGGCAACTCTAGCTTGGGGGCCATTCCTCCATGGTCCACGCCAGGTCGCTGTAATGGTATACCCATATCCATGCCCTTTAATACCCATTTTCCTGCCTCAAAGATCTTTTCTATGTCATAGGGTTCCTCAGGGTGATGGTCATGCATAATGATCTCCAAGCGTCGTGCAATCTTAGTCCATAACGAAGTCGGGAATCCTTGTTGAAACAAACAGCGCTCCTCGTTCCCATATAACTTCCCATTTTGGACCAGCCATCTTGCTATCCGCTGGAAATCACAATAATAAGTTGATAGCGCTCCTAGAGTATAGATCCCTGCCACAAAGGTGTCCTGTACTAGCTTCTGGATTTCCATTACCATATAACGTGTAGCTTCTTCAGTGCCAGGATATAAATGAATGATAGCCTTTTTCCATTCATCATAGGTAAAAGGCCTTGGTACTGCATCACTGGTAAGTCCTTGGAACTCCTTCAACCCTGTCTATAATTCAGCTGTATTGTATGAGACGTATCTGGCAGCATATTCCTTCATCTGTGTATCATCGGTCACATGGCAGTTGCATAGCAAATACTCCAACTCTTTGAAATACTGCGTTATTTCACGGGGCTTTGTTTCGTCCCATTTTGGCGACGAGAAATGGTTTCTGGGTGGCATGCGCTGGTTGTTCGGCTGATCCATACCAATAGGTGTGTTTGTTGAGGTAGGAAGGGTGGTGGTGCTCATGTTACTTAGCGTCAATGTCGTAGGTACCAGCTCAGTTGGCTCCGAGTTGCTAGGTTCTGGCGATAATAACCTAGATAACTCTTCTAGAGGAGTAAGCGGCATATGGTTTTCGTCTGCTAAGTATTCAAACGGTCGGGAAAAAGGGAAAAAGCTTTCAGCTAGACTGTCTGGGGTGGCCTCAAGCTCCTGATCCAAAGTCTGTCTTGGTAGCGTGCCTGGTAAGTGTGGTGAGTCGGTAGTGTTTTGTTCAAACGCGCTCTCCAATAGGAGGCGGCGCTGTTGCTGGGCTTGAGTTTCCAGTGGAATTCTGTCTCAGAAGAACCCCTCGTGGTGGGCTCCAAAATGATGATGCCAACTGTGGTTGGATGCGCTGGACGTATATGCAGTACAACGCCGTCTCCAGTGCCTGGCATGCGTAGTTGTGAGGAGTCCTGACAGAGTCCCGGTGTGCTTGAGTAGAGGTGATAAAACGATGCGCTAGATTATAGTGCTTCAGGGGCTACCTGGCAGACGGTAAGTGTCGTAGTTTAAGCAAAGATATTAAAGAAAAGACGAGTAGCGCAGCGTATTGTGCCTGTAAGTAGCACCATAAACAATGAAGACGAGATAGACAAGGCTAGCGCCCAACGCAGCAATGAAGTCAAAGGAAGCTAGTGCGATTTGAACGCTAAGTGTAACTTGTCTGCTCCAGGGGTTACGATTCGTTGTTATATACATGTAAAGTAGCTATTTTATATACTATGCACTACCGTGTTTGCCAAGATACCAGTCCATCTGCGGCGCTACCTCCTAGCACCTCTCCTCGTGGTTTCTTCTAACAGCGACCAACGGCATTATGACCCATGGCGACCAGCGGCGACTCTATATTGGCTTAGAATTGCATGAGTCTGCTCACTTTTATTATAACTCCAATTGGCCAGGCTGTTCCGGAGTATGGTCAGAAAATCCTCGACAAACGCCATGAGCACTAATGTCAGTGCTACACATTGTATCAGTTCCTGACAGGTCCAGATGTCAGATTTAAGTATATCCAGTGCTGCCGTCATTGATCCTTTTAGACTTCTGATTGAAGTGCCTCATCAAATGGCAGCGCTTGCTGCTGGCTCCTTCTGGAAGTGATCGGGGTTTAGTTAGAGTCCTCTCCCACCGTTGTGTTAGTGCTATACGTTATGAGCCTCCTTTGTCCTTGGGATAGGTGAATGGAGTGTGCTGAAGGCTTGGTAGCTAGTGGTTAGGATAAATGTCTAAATCCTGTAGTAGGTTGCCAGAGCTAGGGCTGCTCTATATTCCCAACTGGTTGCTAGAGTCCTCAGTACGTCAAGTGTCAGTTGGCCTATAATGTCCCTTGATGCGCTCAGTCTGAGTAGAAGCCTATCACCGACCAAAGTTGAGAATGCGCTTATTGACACCGGAGCTCCCCCAGCACTGATTTCTACAATGCTCATGAATAGCCTTGGGTTATTGACTCGACAACTGCACCATCTGCTTGCTGTATCAGGTGTCTTCTCAGCAAAAAATATGAACAAAATTCAGCTTTTGAAAGAATATGTAAAACTTGTAATTATATCACCTTGCGCCCAATGGTGTTCTAGATCCCAAATTTTCATTGTCTGTCCCAACCTTCAGTCTGAACTTATCTTAGGCTTGGATTTTGTGATGCGCAATGGCCTCGTACTTGACCCTGAAGGGGGGACCGTGATAGATAAGAAAGATGGGTTCGATTTACTCAATCCGCTGGATCCTACTCAAAGACGTAAGGCCCTGCCAGTGGTACCTAAGATCAGGTGGAAGGTGGAAAAGGAAAGAAAGTGAAAGGAGAGAGGGTGGATCTAAGAAGGGCATGCAGAGGCAAGATTGTTGATGAAGCCGGTACATGCGCAGTTAAGTGCCTTGTTCACACAACAGGCCCAACATTTTGCGCACTTAAGGAAGCACACGGCAACGGGGGAACCAATGCTGTTAGGACTGATAAGAGCAAGGATCAAGACGTTGGCAGGCAAAAATAAGTTGAAGAAATTGGACGAGAAAATGAAAAGACAATTTCAAGCCCAGTTTCCCCCCGACATTCCTCATGCAAGTGAACTACCTACAAGTGTGTATCACCGCATACAAGTAAAACTGCTTGCTAAGATCACCGTTGCTTGTTTGTATTCATGTCCGAGGAAATATCGTGATAGTTGGCAAACCCTGATTGATCAGCATGTCAAGGCAGGAAGGATTCAGCCGTCATCATCCCCATACACCAGCCCTTCATTTGTAATTCCTAAAGCAGATCCTTCAGCCTTACCACGATGGGTCAATGACTATTGTCGACTAAATGCAAGCACAATCCCTGACCATTTTTCCTTACCACACATAGACGACATCTTGGCAGATTGCACACAGCCAGGCACACGTTTCTGAGAAAAGATAGACTTGACAAACGCCTTTTTCCAGACACTGGTGCACCCGGATGATATTAAATACATGGCCACCTTGACACCTTTTGGATTATGGGAATGGGTTGTAATGCCGATGGGGTTGTGCAACGCTCCTGCGACACAACAACGATGAGTAACCCTTGCACTACGTGACTATATAGGAAAGATTTGTCACGTTTACCTCGATAATATAATCATTTGGTTGTCAACGCTGAAGGAACATGAGGAGAACATTCGAAAGGTTTTAGAAGCCTTACAGAAGGCACGACTTTTCTGTTCCCTAAAGAAAAGTGATCTGTTTTGCATGGAAATCGATTTCTTGGGTCATCACATTTCACATAAGAGGATCGAAGCGGATGTTTCAAAGGTGGAGAAAATCATTAACTGGCCACAGCCCAGGAGGGCAAAGCATGTACGGCAATTTTTGGAATTGGTGCGCTACATTGCTGTTTTCCTACCTGCACTCGCCGAACACACATCTATTTTAACGCTATTGACCAAGAAGGAGTTTAATGTGGCTATCCCATGGTGGACATCAGAACACCAACAAGCCTTTGACGGTATCAAACAACTGGTCATAGGTCGAGATTGCCTGACAACCATTGAACACCAAAACCTGGGAGATAATAAGATCTTTGTAACGTGTGATGCAAGCAAGCGGAGAACAGGGGCAGTTTTGTCATTTGGGAAGACATGGGAGTCGGCCCGGCTGGTGGCTTTTGAATCTTGACAATTGACATTTGCGGAAAAGAATTACCCTACGCACGAACAGGAAATGCTGGCCATTGTGCGCACCTTAAATAAATGAAAATCGGATTTACTGGGATTGCATTTCGAAGTCTATACAGATCACAAGACATTGAAAAACTTTGAGACACAACGCGATTTGTCGAAACGTCAAGCAAGGTGGATGGAATATTTGGCACAATACGACTACACAATGAACTACATAAGAGGGGAAGACAACATGGTTGCAGATGCACTCTCTCGCTTCTCCGAGGTGGACGTTGAAATTGCAGCGGTATTGACTCTTGAGGCGAAGCCTGCAATGGTGATTGTGCTTAAGGAAGGATACGAGGTCGATGAATACACCAGAAGGATCCTAAATGATATGAAGAAGGGCATGGTGGTACCAGGTATTGAAAGGAAGAATGGATTACTTTATGTGGGTGAGCAGTTGATCATACCAAATTACCGCGGGTTGCATGAAGATCTTTTTTGGGTCGCGCATGATGAACTTGGCCATTTCGGAGGTGACAAGACATACACGTCGTTGCAACACTCCTACTACTGGCCGAATATGCACCGTGATTTGATAAAAGGGTACATACCCTCATGTATGGACTGTCAAAGGAATAAATCGTGCACCTCGAAGCCAGTAGGGCCGTTGCACCCCTTGCTCATTCCCAACTGTTGTTTCGGATTGGTGACACTTGATTTTGTGGGCCCCTTGCTCTTGGACGAAGGATTTGATGAATTTTGCTCCATGATGTGCCACGCTGGGGCTGAAATACGCATCTTCCCATGTAAGACAACACAAACAGGAGAAGAATTTGCTGGCATATTTTTTTGTGATTGGTACTGCGAGAATGGTTTGCCATATGAAATCATAACTGATCGAGATACTCTGTTCACGTCGGCGTTTTGGAAAGCCCTGATGAAATTGATGGGGGTCAAACATAAAATGTCCACCTCCTTTCACCTGCAGACCGATGGCGCATCAGAACGGTCGAACAAAACTATAGTTCAGTGTATTTGATTTCACATTGATCGACTACAGACAGGTTGGGTAAAGGCATTACCGCATATCAGATTTGGAATAATAAATACAATTAACGCATTGACTGGGTACTCTCTGTTTCAATTGAAATCCGGTTTCTCTCCTTGAGTTTTGCCACCATTGTTCCCAGCACCACCCATCAATACTCCGATGGAGGATTTGGCACTGCGAGTGTTGCTGGAGATCAAAGGAAATTTCTTGGAGGCCATGGACAATTTGATCGCAGCAAAGATTGACCAGGCACATCATGTGAACAATCATCGGGCTCCTGAGATTCCTTACAACATAGAGGACAAGGTCATGCTTTCGACAGTGAATAGGCGATAGGAGTACATACAAAAATGTGATGGCCATGTGGCCAAGTTCATGCCAAGACAAGATGGTCCTTTTATCATGTTGGAAGCCTTCCCGGAATCATCGGAGTACGTGCTCGACCTTCCAAAATCAATGAATATTGTCAATAGGTTCCATGCGAGCTTGTTATCACCGTATGTCCCTAACAATGACTCCTTGTTTCTCTCACGTTGTTTGAAAATGCCTGGTCCTGTTGTCACAGAGGATGGGCAGGAAGAACATTTCATCGATTGCATTCTCGATGAACGACGACAAGGTCGGGGAATGCAATACCTCGTGCATTGGTGTGGCTATGGTCCCGACCATGATGAGTGGAAGAGCGGTAAAGAAATGGAAGACACTATAGTGTTGGATAAGTGAGAGAGGAGGAAGGATGGTTTAAGAGGACAATAAATTTTCAGAAAACATGGGAGAGTGTAAGCATGAAGGCTTACTCAAACTGACACCATCTGACACCAGCCACGCGGTTCTCTCGGTTTTCCTCAATGATTCAATCATGGTTCTCAATTAGGGGGTATCACGCCATAAATCATGTGGTAGACATTCTGGGGAGCTCACAATCGAGGGGAACCAATCACAAACCTTAATGCTAGAGGGTATTTAGAGACTATTCGTGTATTTTTGAGACTAACTTTTCCCTGTAAAATCAATCTTTGTTCCATTCTGTTGGTCTCGTTGTATCTAAGTGAAGCAGAACTTATGTTCTCTTACAGTAGCAGACCAATACCCCTCCTTCTTCAACACATTCCAGACAGTCTGGGGAGAGACAGGGTTGGAAATGATGTTGTTGATAAAATTGGTGGCCTGAACAGCTATATCAAGTCTCCCAGTTGAGATTTAATGAACAATAGTCTGTTTATCATGTGGAGTAAGCTTAGCAGGATGGCCTCTAGAATGGTTTTTCTCATCCACTTCCAACTCTTTACCAATCCTCCTAATAGTAGATTTCCCTAGACCAGTTTTAGCCTCAATCTAGTGCAGCATATACCCTTCAGCAAGAAGAAAAGCAATAACAGAGTGTTGTGCAAAAGGAGTAACTTTCATGATAGTGGTTGAAGGCCAAGATGTGGTTCAACTAGCTTGAACCACTCCCAAGTATATCTAAACATGGTCACATGACTTTGTATGTATTCTCACATGCAACTTACTCCTTGTTTCTGACTAAAACAGGATTAAACCTGAAAAAAACTGTCCCAATAAATGAATATTTTAAAATGGCTATTGCTTCATCAGTTTTGATTTTAATTATATAAGCCCAAGTTCATTCTGTAGCTATGATGCCATAGTATTTTACATGATTTAATCAGGATTTTAAATACTTTCCATCCTTCATGCCAATGTCATCTTTCAAAAAGTATGAAACATCAGGACAGTTTTTTGAGCCACTGTAGTAATAGAGGCATTTGGCCTCTGGAATCTCTGCAATACTGTGCTCTTTGTTGCTCTTAGACAAAACTTACCTTAGAGAACTGTTTAGCTCATGAGCATGAGAACTGCTGTTGAGTAATAACACTCAGTATACTCATTAACTTCTCTTGCAGTGTCTGTTTAGAGATATCTGGAAAATCATAGCTGTGGTGCTCTAGGGAAGTCTTGTCAACTCCATAATAATTTCATTGTAAAAGGTCCTGCACCGTATTATGCATCCTCTAGTTTCACACAAAAGCAAGGTGCGTAGCAAACTCAGTAAAAATGTGGTTCCTCCGTACATTCACTAACATACTTGAGAGCTTTTTAACAGGTCACACTTGCTTGTGATGATCATCCTAATAACGACTGACCGAACCACAAGCAGAGATAAGGGTTAGACAACACGAAAGCGGACAATCTTACGTCGCCTACCATAAATCGACAAAAGCCTTAATCATCTCCTACAGGGACCTCTTCCTCGAGATACCTCAGAAGTTTTACTCGTATCTCAGTACTCTCATCGCCACGAAGAACATCTGATATAAAGTCCACCTGTACCTGCATTTGGACCTAAAAGATCTGAGTATGGCGTCAGTTTTAACAGTGCAGGTTACCCACCATCTCCAAAGCTCCACGTATTACGCCGCACAGAACGTTACTAAACCAAAGACCACCCTCAAGGGCTTCTTCAGGGAGTTCCACGAATTCGGCTAAGGGGTTCTCGTCAAGCGTCAGAGTGAAAGTTGAATCAGTCGAGACTTGTGTCGCGGCAGCACTATCGGGTTTCAAAGAAAGAGGTGTTAATGTTACGCCATGCATAATATTTGGCGTGATATTAAGGAAGGTTTTGAATCCAACCTGCATCAAACCAGGTGTTTGCGAAAGAGGTCATGAAGGATAATTGGGGCACGGACTTTTGACACTACCTCCCCAACCTCACGGAAATCGGCGCATCTACCCATCCCACTTTTGGCCAGGAAATCTTCAATCAAACGGGTGCCGATGTTATATCCCATCTTCTCAAGTTGTTTGTTCACTTCAGCGTAGTCTTCATAGTCTTGAATGAGTTGGACGACGAGAGCGCCGTATGTTAGGGCAAATAGTTCAGCATTCTACCTCTAGCTAAGACCATCACGAGGTGCATAACATGAGGATACTCACAATCTTTTCTGCCCTGCTTTTCCAAAGGTCTTCGCCGATGTTCTTGTATTGCTTGCTCGTCGTAGCCATTACAAGATTGAAAAGTCACACTCGCTTTAAGTCACGTCTTCTCCAACAATATCATTATGGAGTAATAAGTAAGGACTGGGAAGTATTACTACACAAGAAATCAATGGCGACCTCAATAACGGTCCAACTGGTTGAGTTTTTGTGCTGTTTTGGCGTTGGATCGTGTGTTCTGTCCTCTGACAGGCAAGTGCATCGCGTGTCTCTTTCCCACATAACTTCCGATCATCCGTTGGTGACCAATGTTCTCCCGTATCATCCGTCTTAACTCTGACTCTATCTTCAAATCTTTCAATGGATCAAGGACTGGATGTTGAGAAGCACTGGAATGCTTATTCCTCTTCTGTTTCCTCTGATCGCGTGCAGCTTTTAACAGCGCAAATTCGTGCTGCAGATCCTGAGTGGATTTATTTGGTGGTGGTGGGATGAAGTCGGAAGTGGCGAGAGGATAGCGCGGAGGCGTAACAGAAGTCGAAGGAGAGGAGAGAAAAGATGCGAGGGCGGTTACTTGGTAAGGCGACAAGTCCTTCATTTTACACTTGTCATGGATTTGTAGACGAGCACAGAGTCGATGCGCGGTATTGTGGCCAATGCCATAGAAAGATGTGAGAGCATACTATTCTATAGTCAACATCGCTATAAAGAAGTAGATTGCATACACACTCGAGCGACATGGGAGTCCCGTAGGTTCACTCCAAGAATGTGGACCATTTGATGGAGGTTTACAGTGCCGAAAATTGAACCAGTGACAGTTTGTCACGCACCGTATTTGGACTCCGCCACTTCATCCTCATGTCCACCAGTAAAGGTGAAGGTCGTCGAGAAGATGCGCTCGTCAAACAACGCAACCAGATGCGAGAGGACTTTGAGCGACAGAAGCAGTCGCTCATTAACGAAACAGAGAAAGCGCGACCCTCCGCCAACCGTTTTGTCGGCCAACACGATTCGATGGAAGACACCCTCAAGAACAATACTGTCGGTTTGGTGCGCCTTGAAGACTTTCAACAAAAGAGGAAAGAACTTGAGGAAGCCAAAGCAAGAGAAGCTGCAAAATCCAATGACCTCATGTATGTTCCAGTTTATTCCCATCTTATCTTTATTCTCGCCCCTTCAGTATCAGATCACTTATAGGATGTGGAGAATCCGTTTAGGGACGACACCAAAAGACTTAGGAAACGCAAGAAAATAGCCAAAGCAACTTTGTCATTCGCAATGGATGGAGATGGAGATGATAGCTCCCAACTTGCTGAAGGCAATGATATGCCTTCCAAAGAGAAAGATGACACACCCGAGGATGGCCCACCCGCGAAACGGAACAAGTTTCGTAAAAACCCCGACGTTGATACCTCATTCCTCCCTGACAGAGATCGCGAGGAAGCGGAGAGAAGGGAACGTGAACGACTGCGTTTGGAGTGGTTGGCGAAACAGGAGACCATTAAGAACGAGGATATTGAAGTTGTATATTCTTACTGGGATGGAAGTGGACACCGAAAGACTGTTACGGTGGGATCTTTTACCTTCCAC
This sequence comes from Termitomyces sp. MG16, assembly GCA_003313075.1. Lineage (NCBI taxonomy): Eukaryota > Fungi > Basidiomycota > Agaricomycetes > Agaricales > Lyophyllaceae > Termitomyces > Termitomyces sp. MG16. The sequence continues at coordinate 22,602 of QGOA01001846.1, forward strand.
AGCATTCTTTTTCACTGAATACAACGTATCACGACAGTGTAAAAAAGGAGATGCTATCAGTACATTCCTGGAAAAATGTCGACACCAGTTTCCAGAACTTCGAGGCGTCAGCGTTGATAATTTGATGTACATCAAGGTGAGTCGTGATCAGCATTTCTGCAAGACTTGTCACCTGATGATTCCTTGAAGGAGGACCTGATTATACCTCATGTTCGTTTTTTATCACCGCAATCGATCAGTTACCTGATATTCCGGATCTATAGCATTATACGTTTTATGATTTTATTATCAACAAAGCTCGAGGAAAATCAGGCCCCTTGTTCAATTTCGATGTACACGACGATGTACGTCTGCTCGCAGATGCGACGAAGGAGAAGAATGAATCGCATGCAGGCAAAGTCGTTGAAAGGAGCTATTACCAGAGGAATAAGCATATTTTTCCTGCATCCAGATGGGAGGTTCGTGGAGGTCTCCACTTTTTTTCTTCGATTCACCAATGTTGTGTAGGTGTACGATCCAGAGAAGGATTACGGGAAGTATACAATTGCTTAGTGTTGTCTTCCGCACAACTTTCAAATGGTCTTTTTCCTTGGCCTAGAAGGCCTGTCAAATGAGCATTTTCGTTCCTAAGTTCTTCTACACATCTTGTACATAGATGGACCTAAGGGATGACTGTGGTCTCAATAAATAATTTACCAAACACTATTCCACATAGTTACTGGGTAAGTGTGAGGTTGAAATTGCGAGTGAGCAAGTGCAGCCTAAAGGAAGTCCTATCTTCCGTCCTTAAGAGGGAGTTTACAAAAAATCTAGAATCGCGGCAGCGAAAGGTTCCAGTACCTTCGAACTGAATGGTTCAAGGATAAAGGACAAGGATGCGTGTCGCGTAGGGAAGATAAAAGATACAGTTAGAGAAAATAATAGGCAAAACAAAAGGCTTTATTAATGGGGGTACCGCGGATCGAACGCGGGACCTTCAGATCACAAACTTCAGTCTGCTGCTCTCCCAGCTGAGCTATACCCCCTTGAACAATAAGGTTATCTAATAATGAAATGATTAGACTGGAAATATTGGCAACGCCCTAGCGCTTTTGAACCGTGCTTACGCTTCAACTGGTACTCCACACCGTCTCGATGTCTGGAACCGGAGCGCGTGAAAATGTCTTTGCGACACGCATGGCTCTCACAAATACGAAGCTTCGGCTGAAAGGAGCGCAAACTGGACACTCACTCCTGGCGAAGAAGCGAGATGCGTTGACCACACGATTCCGGGCGATTCTGAGGAAGGTTGATGAGGTGCATCTGGAGTCAGCATTTTTATTGGCTCACACTGAACTAATGAAGTGTTAGGCGAAACGAAAGATGGGAAGAGTGATGCAGTTGGCGTCGTTCTCAATGGCAGAGGTCACGTATGCGACTGGAGACATTGCATATCTCGTCCAGGAGCAGGCGAAGCAGGCCTCATTTAGGGTAAAAGCAAAGCAGGAAAACGTTTCCGGTGTCGTTCTGCCGGCTTTCGAGGTCGACCGCACCGCTGGATCCGGTCTGAGAGATTTCTATCGCTCGCTTCTTTCTATCTAATACCTCGATTTCACGTAGATTTCAATCTCACTGGCTTGGGGCGAGGGGGCCAGCAAGTTTTGAAGGCGAAAGAGGTCTACGCTAAGGCAATCGAGACTCTGGTTGAACTCGCATCGCTTCAAACAGCTTTTACAATCCTCGATGAAGTCATTCGGGCAACAAACCGACGAGTTAATGCGATTGAGCACATTGTCATCCCACGTCTTGAGAATACTATTAAATACATTATGAGTGAACTGGACGAAATGGATCGAGAGGAATTCTTCAGGTTAGTTCTCTCTTCCCATTGCTTCTAAGTTTCGAACCATTGACTTTTCAAAGACTGAAGAAAGTACAAGGGAAAAAGAAACGAGATACAGCGGCAAGAAATGCAACTCCATCGGAAGGCAAATCAACGATGCAAACCATCTCTGACTATGATAACGAAGAACATCCGGTTGACTTGTTGAACAGCAAGGATGAGGACGTGATATTCTGATCGGTGCTATAATGATTACATTACACTGTTAACACTGTTAGGCGATTGTGATACCTCGGACAATGAATGACATTCAAAAAAATCGGCAGTATAGCTCAAACACCACCAGCTTCAAGCAGCATAATGCGAGTCATAACATATCATCTGCAGTAGCATAGATACATGGGGGCTGATTTTGAATACTCGGTGACCCAGCAAAGAAAGGCAACTGAACAAATTACTAGAGAAGAGATGAGGTCAAGATTCTCTCAAAGGAAAGCAACGCACGTCGGCCATTTCAACATCACCCGAAGCCTCCTTCGATTTCTTGGTGTCTTTTCTATCCAGGATCGCCCGGCTATAAATCCACATGAGATAATGTAATCATACTGATAAAGCGTAACAGACCGGTCTTTATCCAACTTGATCGTCGTAATGACCACATTGCTGGGGTGGATGCCGATGGGAGCCGTAGCACCATTCGATTTGTCCCGTTGAACGCGATCAACGTGAATGACCCACTTCTTGCGGTACACCTGCGTAACCTTTCCCTCGCGTCCCTTGTATTTGCCCCGGACAATGCGGACCTCGTCATCCTTGCGAACGGGTAGCGAACGAGCCTAAGAGGGGGAGACAGTGGCGTCAAAAGGTGACTTGCCCGAATTCAACAAGACATACGTGATATTTTTCACGGAGCTCCTTCGAAAGAGCGGAAGACATAATTTTCCTCCGGATGGAAGATGGCGCAGAGAAGTGCGCCTTGCGGGACTTGCGCCGGGAGGATGAGACGTCTGAACAGATCATTAGCATATGCTGCTTTGCAAGTCCATCCAAAAGTGAAATGAGCCATCCATCCTAAATTTCATCCTTCTATCACCGGAGAAGCACCAGCTGAAAGGTATGAAACGTCGAAAGACATTGCGAATGAAACGCACCGGCGTTGAACTTCATTTTGGCGGGTTTCTTGAGGACGGCGGGCACGACGAGGAAACACTTTTGGCGCGACCTTCAACGGCTACTTTCCCACGCTCTCGCTCCTTTATCACGTGATGTGTTATCAGTCTAAATGGAACATATTGTCATTCACTAGCGGTCATGCTGGACAAAGTTCGTTCCACTAAGCTTACTTTCAAAGGCGACAAGCCGAAGAAGAAACGAAAAAGAGAGGACGGGGAGGCCGGATCATCCAAAAACAGTCGACGAAAGGATGACAATGAAGACCCGGAAACTTGGTTGCTACCAGAAAACCCCAGTGAAATACGTGGACCAACATTCATTATGCATCCCTCTGATCCTTTCCCCATCTCTATTAACTTCAATTCTACGACAAACCGCATTGTGATCTATTCTTTTGACAAGGAGCAACTTGAAGAAGACACGGGGCCTCCGAGCTTACTGTATCGAACACCTACCGATGTGTCACAAGTATGGGTTACGACTCGTGTAGCTGGCTCGTCTACGGTCAATCTCCGCACAGGTACTGGGGAGGGAAAGTTTCTCTCCTGTGACACTCATGGTATTGTATCTGCCGATCGTGATGCACGTGGTCCTCAAGAAGAGTGGACTCCTGTTGTTCTTCCTGATGGAATGGTTGCTTTTATGAATGTGTACGAAAAGTACCTCAGCGTTGATGAAACTGCTGGCGGTGTTATACAGCTTAGGGGCGACAGTGATGAAGTAGGCTTTAGAGAAAGATTTTGGGTTAAGATCCAGAGCAAGTATAAGAAGGAAGCTCACGAGGAAGAAAGGAAAAAAGAAGGAGTAGCGGAGAAACCTAAAATCAATGAAGAGTCATCTAAGTAAGCGACGAAGGGTTCATCTTTTCTTACTCTTGACGTGCTCTCAAGTCGGCTATATCAGACGTGGGGCGCTGGTCGTCTCGTTATGTCAACAGAAGACAAGAAAGTGGTACGCTTTCCCATACGATCCTGTAAATCACCTTTACTGACGACATCGCAGTTGAAAAAAGCTCGCAAAGAAGGCCGATTAGCGGAGGCTTTGCTCGACCGTAGGTCCAAACTCAAGAGGTATATATAGTATTTTGAAATCTGCGCCACAAGTCCTACTGACATGCCGTCCTAATGTCAGTGACCGCTTTTGTTGAGAGTATAGTACCAATCTGTGCATGTATCTCCCATTATACTGGGTTTTATCGAGGAAGCGAGAAATCCTGCTTATGGCATGCGCAATGTAGCAGCTGCACAATGCGTACTTATCTGTCATTGTGACGCCTTGTCAGTAGTACCACAGGGAAGTTGTTTAGGATGTCATAGGAGCGGTTGAAGTCAATAAAGGACTTTGTGGCAATAAACTATGAATGTGTTTCAGATCGATATATTTACCTCCGCTGCTTTCTACGCTATTAATGACGTTGGCGTAACCAAACCTTGTCCAAGTACCTTGCAAGCACCCCTGCAATGTAACATCCTATGAATCTCATAGGTAATATATCCGACACTCTGATCTACCCCAAATTTCCATTTTCTGAACCATTTCCTGAGCTCACACTGAACTTCACCCGCTACTCTATTAGTTTCGGGATGAGAGAAAAAGCTAGGAAATCAATCCTCCGCAACGCCACTGACTGGGACGAGAGTCATCGAGAACATCGCTGAACGTTCATCGGAAAACCTCTTTCATGGAGGATTGGGAATTGAGAACCACAATGCTCATGACCATCATGGCTCCACTCATCGAACAACTTCTCTTGCCGAACCTTTGACATTGTGGACTGATGTATTCTGGGATAGATTTTACAGTAGTTACCATGGATTTTTCTTGACAAAACAGCGTTGTTGTTCAATTAATGTAAAAAGTTGTGTCTCTATGACTTGGCGTTCTCGTGGTCCATACGGATCGATCCCGATTGACCACATCACTCTTATTGTTCACTTTTTACGAGATCGATTTCGCATCACGTCGCACCATCTATGGCCCACAAAAGTGTATTCTATACAAGCACTCAGTTTAGAGTACCGATGCACCAGTACTTCTACTGTGGAATCCGCTGAGGAAGTAAGGTAAAAGAGTAAAATGGTTATAAGAGGCGTAAATGGTGTTCGTTGTGAATGCGGGGTGTAATGATCAAAAATATCTCGTCGCAGCATAATAGTGGTGAGGAAGGGAGAAAAATCAAAGGTCGTCATCTTCTTCAGGAAGGGGGACGCCCTCAGCCTATATTTGTTGAGAACACGGTATCACATTCAAATGGCGGAGTAATTCATACCCTTTTCAACTCGGCTTCGTAAATGGCCATCAAACTAGCGTCAACGGCGACCTCTGCAGGGGCAAGGGCAGGGGCGGCTACAAATTCCAGGCCGGGATTTCTGTACGATAATATATGAAGGTAACTTGTATTTCATATGGCTTTAACATACCCAACAAGCTTCCTCGCCAGCCAGAGGAACGGCTTCTCGAAATTATAGTTGGATTTGGCAGAGATCTCGAAGTATTGAAGGTTCTTCTTCCGGTGGAATGTGACGGCGCCCGTCTTGACTTTGCGCTCCTGTCAACACATGGGAGACGTTGGATATCTTGAGATCAAAAGGCGTCTACATAGAAATACAGACCTTGACATCGACCTTATTTCCGCAGAGAACAATGGGGATGTTTTCGCAGACACGCTCAAGATCACGATGCCAGTTGGGCACGTTCTTGTAAGTGATTCTCGATGTCACGTCGAACATAATGATACCGCATTGGCCCTGGATGTAGTACCCATCGCGGAGTCCGCCAAACTTCTCCTGTCCAGCCGTGTCCCAAACGTTGAAGCAGATGGTTCCAAAGTTGGTGGTGAATGTAAGAGGATGAACTTCGACACCAAGGGTGGCTGAGGTACAAGGTCAGACAAGGTCAAAAAACCATTAAACAAAGTCGGGCATGAAGCAAAATAGCAAAAAGTTTTGGAAAACGTACCGATATACTTCTTTTCGAATTCACCGGTCAAGTGGCGCTATGCGATGGGGCGATATCAGTAACCAATCATCGAAGACTTTGCGGTGTAAGCTCACCTTGACGAACGTCGTCTTTCCAGTCCCACCATCACCGACTTAAATCGCACAACACACAGATCGGAAGTGCAAAGCCACAGTTCAGTGGATGAATAAAGTGGATTAGGACAGGACGGAGGAAATCAAATATCGATGAAGATCAAGAGCAAGAATGGGCAGTTGCATTAGGAGTAGAGTGGTTGGGATGTGAAGGAAGAACACGCACCAAGGACAAGCTTGAATGTAGGGACTTGCTGTTGTTGAGTCTCAGCCATCGCGATTTTGTGCAAGAGAGAGAGATGAGAAGTGAAAGCAAATCTGAGAAAATCGGAAGTCAGATAAGGTTTGGCTGGGTTTGGCTGGGGAATCCCGGATTCCCCTTCAACGCTTCGGGCAGGGTGCACTTTTCAATAACACTGGTCTTCGAGACGACTGCTAGCCAATCCCTCACCCTCACCTTACAAAACCTGCTCTTGTCGCTTTCCTGGCGTGAAAGGTTGACCGCTATGACAAGTCTTTGTACAGCTCATTGTGAGCATATGGCCTTTTTTTGTATTTTAAGGTTGGCTTGTCTTACATTGAATTTCCATCAATTACCAATTTTACAGGTGCTTGCACCTCCTTGCATCCGTGACCGGAATGACTGTTGAATTTTATACTATGATGCATTCTCGGCAACACGGATACGGCCAGTGCAACGCCCGTCTGACTACGGAACTGTCATTTGAAACTCAGACCACGCGGGGGATATATAAGCAAAATTACACGGGTTGTGGTCCGAAGTTAGCACCAATGTGCCTCAGCGGTATCAGAAATGAAATTTGCAAGCAGCCTTATCGTTATCCCCTATTGCTACACAGTTACTCATGAAGGGAGGCAGCTCATAAGGAGGAGAAATGAAACGGTATCCAGTGGCATGCCGCAGCCGTAACAGGAGACGCTGTCAATATTCCGGCATCTCGGCGCGGCTAGCTTATTCGATCAACGCGTACCTATTCTCTTAAAAAATCCACACAAGACGTCAAGGTATGTCGTGATCCCTTCCCAAAACTCTGACTCATGTCCTCTTCGGCGTCCCCTAGCAATACCGGTCATGCCAAACCAGAGGCCAAGCAGGAGCCAGGCGCCTCTTGGAAGGCTAATGAAGAACACACAATCCCTACAAATCGTTTGATCTTTGTATGTACACCCCACGGACACGCATGAATGGGTGTTTATTGCTTTGCAGGTGTTCCCCGGATTAATGTTAACTGTGTTCTTGGCCGCTTTAGACCAGGTTCGTCTTTCCTTACATCTTACAGTCCAGAGTGTGACGATACGTTAGACCATCGTTGCAACGGCACTTCCGACGATCGTGAATCAGCTTGGAGGAGGAAACAACTATAGCTGGGTCGGAAGGTAAGCGTCATGTTTGACGTGCTCCGAACCCACGATGTGTTTGCTAATACCCATTTTTTGCAGTGCTTATCTTCTTGCTGCAGCTGGGTAAGCCATGATGCATGATCTCCAATCGTAGTATCTTTAACATGCCTACAGATTATCTCCGCTCTACGGCAAGCTGTCGGATCTAATAGGGCGGAAACCTATATTATACACGACTATTCTAATATTCCTGGTATGTATTCATGAAGGCACGTGAAAGTGATGATAATGAGGTTTGTTGCTAGCTGGGGTCCGCTTTATGTGGAGCAGCAAAGTCCATGGTATGATAAGTTTTCATTTCAATACAAGTTGTTCTGACCACATTTGATAGACATGGCTTATAGTCGCTAGAGCCGTACAAGGTATAGGAGGTGGCGGTATCCTACAACTTGTGAGAAAGTTCGATACAATGATGACGTATTTCTGACCATGTCATCAGGTTAATATCACGATCAGCGATATCGTACCTCTTCAAGAGTAGGTCTGTCGATCCGCGGGTTGACACATCTGACATGAATTTCTCAGACGTGGGAAGTATGGTGGCTTCATTGGAGCAACATGGGGTATAGCTAGGTGGCGATTTTACTTTTGGCTTTGGAGTTTTTCTCACGAGATTGAAATAGTGTTGTCGGGCCGCTTCTTGGAGGTGTGAGTATGCCGAGAAAATCCATTTGCAAGTTGTCTAAAACTGAAACCTTGTAGGCATTTACAGATCATGTTTCATGGCGATGGTTCGCAATTTTTGTAATTATCAGGCTGACAATTGATGTATTTCAATTATAGGTGTTTCTTTATTAACTTGTACGATCCTGCCTTTGGTCGAAGAGCTACCTCTCATTCTTATTAGGCCTACTGGCGGAGTTGCTGCTGCTCTATTGTTTTTCTTCTTGAACTTGAATCCCCGTCAGGGCATGAGCCTGAAGCAACACATTGAACAATTTGATTTTTTGGGACTTGGTTTAATTGTTGGAGGAATTGTTTGTCTTCTTCTTGGATTTAATTTCAGTGAAACTAGCTGTAAGTATCGTATCTTCTCTGATACGTAACGAACTCAATGACGTTATCATGCAGGGAGTGCGGCGCAAACTATTGCTCTCCTGGTCGTTGGTGTTGTTATGTTGATTTCTGGTGGAGTCAATGAGATGTACACGAAAAGATCTCCAATTGTTCCCCCACGTTTATTCCAGGTATGTTCAAAGAGATTGATCCTCACGAATTCTGGGATATCGACGTTTATGTAGACGAGGACGACAGGTATCATTCTGATTACTACCTTCTTCCACGCAGTTGCCTTTTTCTCTGGTAAGAATTTCGTTTGGGGTTTCTCGAACAAGTTTCAAATCTTTGTATCACTAGGCGCATACTATCTCCCGGTTTATTATCAAGTACTCGGTGCATCGGCGACTAGAGCGGGAATAGAGTAAGAAGGCTCTTCTGAATCTCGATTGGTACTGATCATATAATCTAAGGATGTTGTCATACTCTCTGGGAGCGTCGGTAACCTCGGCATTTTCAGGAATTATCGTCTCTCGCACTGGGCAATATCGTCCGGTGATGTGGATCGGGTTTGGTGTCTTCACGATTGGTTTGGGTTTGATGATTATGCTCGACGGTTCATCGTCACAGTATGTCTATAGCCAACACGTAGGTGCAGGAGCTAAGGTTATTAATAGGGTGGTCAAAGAGATTTATCCTTTAATCGCGGCGCTAGGCCTTGGGTGCCTATTCCAGGTATGTCTGCTGTGTTGTCATAGTGACTGTACATGTTACTAGTACCTCCTTTAGACACCTTTAATTGGATTGCAGGCGGCTATGCCCATTAAAGATATGGCCACGAGTACGGCAACATTTGGTTTTATCAGGTATGTGGCGCTTAACCAAGGATCATGTCATTCACTGAAATCTGATAGAACACTTGGCGGTACCGTTGGGATCTCGATAGGACAGGCGATATTTTCCAGCGTACGTTGGGTTCAAACGTTATTTTCTGTCTGCTGACAACGAGTGATTAGACTGTCAGTAAAAAGGTGGCCAAAATACCCAATGCTGCAATTGACACATCGGCGGGAGGGCTCAGTCAAAGCATCCGGACATTGAGAAACATACCAGTAAGTGACTTGTACGAGAAAAATCGATTAGCGACTGAGGTGCCGCCAGGACCCCACAACGCGGACTAAAGTCATAGACGCCTATGCGCGCTCGATCAGTACTATTTGGCTGGTTATGACGCCAATAATTGGCGCTAGTCTGGTGATGGGTTCGTTGGCGGCGCTCGTTTGTGTGACCGAGAGGACTTACAGACATTTTCAGTGTTGTTGATACGGAAATACTCGTTAAAGCGGACTGTGATCCGGGAGGGCGAGGCGAAAAAGACTAGCCCGGATCTGGAGAAAGGCGCGGCCAGGGTCGCATCGGAAGGGACCCCCGAAGCTGCCGAGGACGACAAAACGATGGCAAGCTGAGCAAGTCGACAGCCGAGGATAAGTTTTCAATACCAGGAATTACTAGAGTCGGGTATCCATATTGACATGTAATATTGCGAATGAATGGTGTGCTGGTTGTGGACAGCAAAGGCTATAGCAGAGTAGGCAGTTGACAGATTGGATGAGAGTTTGGTTAGCGTGCGATGGGGGCGCTATTGGGGGGTGATTGACTGATTGCTAGCGGGGCAAAAGCGCCGGTAGAATGACAAAAGGGAGAAGAGAGAGAGACATATGCACGTGGAGGTGGTTGGGACGCCTGGTAGATTCCCACAAGCAAACTTGATGCCGACCCACAATGTCGTCGATGTTGCCGACCGAGCCGCGCAGCCAAAAGTCTGTCTCGCCTGCCACTCGAGTCTCCCAGACAGCCAGGCCCTTGTCTCTGTCTGCCCCGTCTGCAAAGAGCCCGTCCCTGGCCGCGCCTATCGCCCAGACATCTCCCCCTGCCCTGTCCCCACCCAATTCCCCCCGCCCGCCCCAATCACTCTAGATACCCCGCCCACCTATCCCAGGCTCTCCCACTACAGAAAGCCACTATCTCCCGCCATCCCCTCTCCCCCTCCTCAGCCCCCGTCCCATAACAATCCCTACTATCCAAGTCCCCTCGCTGACATCACCCGCCTCCGTGTCAGGTCCAACGGCAGCGACTGTCTCTCTCCAGGAGCCACCTTTCGTGGCATCCAAAAGAGCGGTCGCAACAACTATGATGTCGATGTCACTATAGTCGTATGCCTTTCCTTTATGATCTGCCTCTCTTCCTTCCCCTGATAGCACATAGGATGTAAACTTTGCCTCTTCGCATCTATGCGGCTACCTACGGATACGTGGCTTAACCGACGACCATCCAGACCTCACCACCTATTTTGATGCTGAAATCATCGGCACCCGATACGGTTTCTTGACCAGAAACTGGGGCGCAACCGAGCAGGAAGACCTCATGCACTGGGCCCGTTTTCCCGCCTTCCGTAACATCAAAGACGAGCTCAAGAGACCCCACATGAAGCTTGCTGACCGTGACCGCAGCATAGTCTTCATGCGGTGGAAAGAGAGGTTTTTGGTCCCAAACCACCGTGTCTCAGAGATAAATGGTGCCAGCTTTGCTGGTGAGCAGGTCACATATTTATCATGATCAGTACAGCTTTTCATCCCCTTGTTCACAGGCTTTTATTATATCTGCGTCGACTTTAACCCCCCTCCCCCGCAACGATCAAGCAGTGCAAGATCTGCCACACAGCAGCTATCAGCTACCCCAGAGAATGTCGAGATGTCGTCTTCCGACCCAACCTCCAAGTCCGAGGCTCCCCGACTACCGCGTCGAAACTCTGTAGAATCCACCGCTCGACGTGCTGCTGAGCGGGTCCCATCTTTGGCTTCACGAAGCCCTCCAGCTGCCCAGATGACTGGTTTCTATTACCACAGGAATTCTGAGCCGTGAGTTCTTCTAATGACCCTACCTCATACACTGACACAAACACCATAAGCAGCTATCAACAGCTGACTCTTTTCCATGACGCTGAGCGCGTAGGCTCAAGCTTCGAGTTGCGCTAATACTGTATGGTATCTAGTAATCTTTTGATTTGTAGCATCTTAGTCTTGGGCTGGGCGTCTTAGTCACTGCAAAAATTTGACTCCCTGTCTTTGGCTTGTAATCGGACTGCTTTTGTAGGCAGTTTTCCTCTAGTACTCATTGTTACTGTTCTGTTATGCTTGTTGTGATTGTTACGTTACCCTCTTAAAACACAAGTCACGTGTTCATCTTCCACGCTTCAACCCTTCGTAGTCTGTGGGCGCCGACTTCTACTTCAAGGCAACTGCGGACATCTAGCATGTGAATGATTGAAAGACGCTCTCTCTTGACACTTGATCTGCCCATGTGGTCTGAATTATGGTGTGACTGTCCTCCATTCATGTGTTTATCAAAAGGCATGGCGTCGGTTAAAAATACATATCAGGTCCAACTTTGAACGATTGCTTATTTTCCAGATTCTCCCTATGGCTTCGTCTGATCGCGCCCCCCGTGTAGCTATCGTCGGCGCGGGGTAAGTTTTTATCTGGAGCTAATTATGTGCTTCCGATGCTTATATGTGGTTGTATAATCGTAGCCTTGGGGGAATATCAGCGGCCATTCAATTGAAGAGACAACTTGGTTTTGAGAACTTTACGGTCTGTCGAGTATTGAAGACTAGTCAATGCAGGGTACTGATACCAAGGCAAGATTTATGAGAAAGCGACTGCAGTCGGTGGAACATGGAGGGTGTGTGGTTTCTTCATGTCCCCACGCGTCGTCGTGGTCTAACCTATCGATTTGTCAAAGGACAACACATACCCAGTTAGAGCCTTTGACACGTTATCGCGGCTGGTTTTCCGTACTCACTGTATTTGAATCCAGGGATGCGGCTCTGATGTGCCTGGACATTGGTACAGCCTGTCAACAGACCTCAATCCAAACTGGTCGAGCTACTATGTCAGCCAGCCTGAGATTCGCGCCTATTGGGAGGATTTATACTACAAGTACGAGCTGCCGTCACATACCCAATTAGGACAAATGGTTATCTTTGCCCAATGGGACTCGGAGGCTCAATTGTATCATATGACGGTGAAAGATGTCGCCACAGGCCAAACGAAGCAGATAGAAGCAGAAATTTTGATTAATGCCATTGGTGGATTCATGAGCCCTGTGTTTCCAAAAGATATCGAAGGTGTCGAGAAATTCCGCGGATCGGTGTGGCATTCTGCGCGGTGGAGACATGATGTCGATTTGAGAGGAAAACGCGTCGCTGTTATTGGAAATGGATGTTCTGCGTAAGATATTTTCATCCAGTCGTGGTTGCCCAGTCATATTGATGTTGTATCTCTTTCAAGGGCACAAATCATTCCAGAGATATCCGCTGATCCCTCGGTGAACGTGACCAACTTTTGCAGGACGCCGCAATGGTATGTGCCTCGTGTAAGTAGTTCCCATTTTATGGCAGTACAAATATTGACAAGTGCTTCTTCATAGGGCAACTTTCAATATTCGTCGTGGATTAAATGGGTCTTCGCACACGTCCCTTTCGTTATGCGATGGTATAGAAATTCAATTATGGCCCGAGTTCGTCCTTTGTCGCATTCTCTGTCAATCACCAGTTACGATTCATCTCTCCTTTAGTCTGACATGTCATCTTTAGCCTTCCGTAAAGATAACCGATTGCTCATAGCACTGGCACGAAAGGTACGTCAATGCATCCACCATCAAACATTGTCTGATTCAACGTCAAAGTTATTAAGCTCCTATATTAAACGGACTGCCCCGAAAGATCTGGTACAATCTCTTACTCCCACATATGGTGCGATGACGATCTTGGGCCAATCGACATTACCACTGATGCAGAATGCAGTTCCGGGCTGTAAACGTATCATAGTTGATCCAGGTTATCTAGAGGCTCTGCACAGACCTAATGTTTCGCTTTCGTGGGATGCAATCAAGGGCATTGCAGAGGAAGGAATCGAATTGAAATCCGGCAAAGTTGTGCCGTTTGATGTGATAGTCTTTAGTACTGGATACTCTCTAGTAAGTCTCCCATGCGCCAAATCGACACTGTGTTAACATTCAGTACGCACAGGAGACCGCCGATTTGGATATCCGTGGAAGTAAGAAATTGTCCCTGCGTGAATACTTTGCATCGCAGGGAGGTGCAGCGGCATACCTCGGTTCCTGCATGCCGGGATTCCCAAATTTCTTCACGCTCCTCGGTATGCAAATTGGACGGTCATACTCGGACAAGACTGACGAATTCACAGGGCCTAATGTCGCGACGGGACACGCTTCGGTCATCTTCAGTCAGGAAGCACAGGTACGCATGACCGATCCGGGCGAACCATACAAACTAACGGCCCGAAGATCGGTTTGGCAATACAACTGATGAAGCCTATCCTGGCTGGGAAAGCCAAATCGTTCGAGGTTAGGGAAGAAGCTACAGACAAGTACAACACGTGGCTACAAAACAGACTTTCGCGGTCTGTCTGGACTGACTGTAATTCGTACTATCAAATCGGAGGCCAGAAGCAGACGAAGATAGTTGCTACTTTTCCTGGCTCGGTCACATTGTTCTGGTGGCTAACTTTATGGCCACGATGGAACGAGTTTATTGGTGTGGACGCGGAGGCTTGGTACAAAGAACGGCGGCGGGAAGTAGTGAGGAGGCGAGTACTTTTAGCAGGATTGGTAGCAGTAACAGCCGGACTGGGAGTGTGGTTGCAAGGGAAGCTGCTAGTAGACTTGGTTAAGAACATTCTGTCGTTGGTACTTGTTTGAATACCTACTGCGCTTGGCGTAAAGTGTTGGCGGAGTTAACCGAGGCGAGCTCGTTTTGTCGCTGTAGCCAACTAAGAGGCCACACCCTCTAGCCATTCCTTTCTTTTCTCTTCTTCCCACCTTCCTTCCTCCATGTCCTCCCATCCTCATTCTTCATCTACTGCTAATCTTGTTGGTCAACATTATCGCGTGGGCAAGAAAATCGGCGAAGGGTCTTTCGGTGTCATCTTCGAAGGTGACTCAATTGTACACTCGTCATATCTGTCATCACTGCTCATGCTGAGCACCGGCAGGAACCAATCTTCTCAACTCACAGACTGTCGCCATCAAATTTGTCCGTATCTGTTCAATCACTCTCCCAGTGGGGTATCACTAATTCCGTTTCTAGGAACCCAGGAAGGCTGAGGCTCCTCAGCTACGAGATGAATGTCGTTCCTATCGCATCCTAGCCGGCTGCAGTGAGTACATTATTCTATGTTGTGGTTGCCCTTTGTTCATCTCATTGTAGCTGGCATCCCCCAGATATACCATTTTGGTCAAGAAGGGCTCCATAATATCCTTGTAATTGACCTGCTCGGCCCTAGTTTGGAAGACCTCTTCGACATGTGTAGTCGCAAGTTCTCAATAAAGACGGTGTGCATGGCGGCACGCCAAATGGTTGCGAGAGTTTCTTTGGGACTCGTCACATATACCTAACAATTCCACTCAGATTTCTCGAGTACAAACCATCCATGAAAAGAACCTTATCTACCGTGATATCAAGCCCGACAATTTCCTCATAGGTCGTCCCGGGACCAAGGGAGCGAACGGTCAGCCCTTTTGGTTTTTGTGTTATGCTCACCAGGTTGATTTTTCTCCTCAGTTATTCACGTTGTGGATTTCGGTATGGCGAAACAGTATCGTGATCCGAAAACCAAGCAGCACATCCCTTATCGGGAACGCAAGAGTCTCAGTGGAACAGCACGGTACATGAGTATAAACACTCATTTGGGGAGAGGTATGACTATTTTCATTTCTCTTTGAGTAACATAGCTCATCATCTGCTATTAATTAGAACAGTCCCGAAGAGATGATTTGGAAGCCCTTGGTCACGTTTTCATGTACTTCCTGCGGGGAAGCCTACCCTGGCAGGGCCTAAAAGCCGCTACCAACAAACAGAAGTACGAGAAGATTGGGGAGAAAAAGCAGACGACCCCAATCAAGGAATTGTGTGACGGCTTCCCCGGTATGCAAAGTGCCACAGGGGTAAATGCTCTTTCTAATGGTCCATCTTTAGAGGAATTCGGGATATACTTGAATTACGTCCGGAAGCTTGGGTTTGAAGAAACTCCTGATTATGATTTCCTGAGGGAACTGTTCGCAAAGGTCCTGAAGAGCAGCGGCGAGCTTGAGGATGGCGTGTTTGATTGGAACCTATTGAACGGTGAAGTTCATCTGCTCAATCCTGGAAATGCTAGACTCACACCAGTCGAATAGGTGGAAAGGGCTGGGAAGCTCCTACAGTGTGTAGTCTATTCCGAATTACATGTACATCGCTCCTGATGACTGATCTAGAACGGATCGAACCCCTTGATTCCACAGATGCAGCCTGGGCTTCAAGATCGTCGCAGGGATCGTGAACCCGATCGTCGGCGCTCCCAGGCAGGTAACGTTGTGCCTCCGTCCCCTGCATTGGTTCGCCATGGTTCAAAGCGCCGAACTAACCCCCTCGTTCCTGGTGGCATCTCTTCACCTTGTCAATATACCCCTCACTCTACCACTCCACAAGTGAATGTACCACTCGGAACAGGGCATCCATACGCTAACCCAAGCACTGGAGCGTACGATTATGCTCGAGACGGTGTTGATGATGGATATGGAACTCAGCAGCCTTACGGACGTGCATCACCTATGGTATCCAGTATCGGTGTTGCCCCTCCCGCTGTTAGCAACGTGCGTGCCCGAGCTGGGGAGGCCGGTATCTCACATGGGGATGGATACAATGGCCAACAGCAAGTCGATGACATTCAACCTAAATCAAGTTTTTTCAGAATTCTGACATGTCGGTGTTGACAATCTCGCTTTTTTTGCATATTTTACACCCATAATCTCTTTCGCATTTGGCTCTCTTGACTGACGCACTTCTCCGGCTTATGTCATCATATCTTTCCTTGCCTGATATTTGATACCCTTATTTGTCCATTCCGTAATATCTTTCCTTGGGGTCTACATTCACACCTGAAATATACCTCGGCTGGTGGAAACAGATGCATAGAACAAGCAAGTACAACAAAGCAAGCAGAAAGCAAGTAGGTATATATGTCCTCAAGATGTTAAATGACAAAGTCCTTGATTAGTTGGCCCATGGATTGTCTAAATAGAATCGTAAGATTGAAAAGGCAAGAGAGGAGAACGAAGAATTCACCATAAAGAGGGGCCACAGACGATGAAAACTCGTTCTGCTGAGGCTTAGAAGGCTCAATCCACGAAATTTCTCTTTCAATGACAGTATCTTCCTGCTCGTAGGAATCCTCCCAGTTCTCAGCTGTATGTACTATCAACTTATGATATAACAGACTCGTGGCATAGCCAATCCACTTACAATCGATGGGAGAACTGTGGCGTTCAACGAAATTCCCGTTCTCAGAATTCGCAGGGGCTGTGAACGCATGTTAGACGATATACACTACACCAGTTTTAGTCGTAACATACGTGATGTCATAACGTGAGGAGAGGATTCTCGTGACTGTTGTACTTGAGAACTTGATGGCCTCTCCCACACACGATCTGTAGGTGATTCCACTGGAGACGATGAGAGCACCGGTGGTACTTGAGAACTTGATGGCCTCTCCCACACACGTTCTGTAGGTGATTCCACTGGAGACGATGAGAGCACCGGTGGTAAGTGCCAAGGTGAAGTTTGTTCGGAAGGGCAGGCTCCGTCGATATGATTCTGGCCGGAATTGGCCTCACCGTTAGCGCCTCGACCTTGAAGGACAGATGTTGAAGATTTCACTCCAACCAAGCCTGCTCGAGGAGAAAACTCTGTAGGACGACTGTACTCGGGCACACCTCTTTCTCCAAATTTTGTTTGGGAATAGGAAGACCGATTATGCGGGCGACGGTCTATATTTTCAAATCTCATCGCAGAACGTTGTGGTCTCTCCCTGGCCTGCGCAACACGACGCAAAGGTCGATAAGAATGACTCCGATTATCCAAACGTCGGATGTGATCCTCTTGATAAGAATCGTGTCTTCTATTGGAGTAAGTAGGACCAGATCTTATGGTTGCGCCATCTGTAGATGTTGGGCTGGAGTCGGATAACCGCTCGCAGAAAGGACATACCTTCGTGATACGAGGGGTGATCATAATTAATTAGGGCCCTCGGGCCGCCTGAGAACTATCAGGTCCAATATCCTCCTGTTATAAAACATACTTACCCTCCAAGCGTCCATAGAAGCGTCCATGGTGGCATTGTGACGATTGTTGATATCCAGACTTCGACCACTTCCTTGTTGGAGGTGACAGGGGGTATGGTTGCTATCGTTTCCATCAACTGTGCTCTCGTCGAGGAGTAAGCAGGCTTACAAACAAGGGGAAGCATTTTTCCTTACGAGATGTCAGAACATGGGGAGAGGGGAAGAAATAAATAAATATGACATACTTGAAACCATCCAGGTGTCGGTGGTTGGATCTAAGAACCATTTGTTCAATACCAAAATAATAATACCCCTTCCTTGGCGCACCGTGGACTGAGAATGATGAGAAGTAAACTAAGGGTTTATGAGCAATTCTATTACCCAGTAAAGAAGTTAGTGTCGTACTTGACCCAGTGGAGTCGCAGCAGGGATAAATTCAGGACCTTGAGGCGGAAGGCGTTGTGACTGGGCAAAAGTCCTTGCTGCGGCCGCAAGAACCTCAACTGCGTTATTCAATGCGTCACGGTCTGTAGGAGCGGTCTGTGCTGCTTGTGGTAAGTTATTGTTGATTGATGGTATTTGTTGGGTAGCAGGGTTGATATTCAAGGCTGCTAGAGCAGAGTGTTTCTCGTTTACTACGCTGTCGAGAACCTGGGTCAGATCTGGGCCGTCCGAAGGGGTCGACCGTGGATATGTCGATGAAGATGACGAAGACGATGAAACTTCAGACACTTGTCTCATAGGTCGGGAGTTTTTCTTAAAACGTGGAAGTCTGCGCACGATCGTCTGTTTTCGCTGGCTTTCTTCTATACTTGTGGCAAGGCCTGAGGACTGATCTGGAGTTATTAAACTTGGAGAAGGTCCGTGTAATCTTGATTTCTTGCTTTCATCAGTGAAAGTGTTGTCTCTCGTTTGCGGTCGCTTCCGGGCTTCAGACGATCGCGTCGGAGTAGAGGACGCTGAACGAGTCGCAGAATGAGTCGAAAAAGACATGGGCGCTGTTGGTGATGATGAAAGAGTTTGGTGCTTCTTGGAATTATGCTTTTTACTCTCGTTTTCGTCAGAGAAAAACGGTGTAGAATCCTTAGAACTGATTTCTGGGCATGAAGAATTGAGTGGCGTCTGGGAAGTTGAGGCTCGAGTATGTGAAGTCTTATTGCACCGGTTGTTTGGCAGTGATGGAAGAGGATCTGTCTGCATCGGTGACCGTCAAAGGCACGTATCGAGCCAGTCGACAGACCATCACACCTGCACGACTTCTTGGTCTCGTTCACAGACCAAATTGTTAGCAACTCTGCTTGAAGTGAGTAGGTCACCATTGACTGACTGTGAAGTAACCAAAAGATCATGAGACATAACTGATGAATGGAAGTCTGTCTGATCTACCTGGCAATCTGGGTCAATCTCCTGAGATAGGGAGGGCTCAGGTCCTGAAAAGGTCAAAGACATTCTGCCTGATTCTCTGACATTGTACCTTTTGTCGGGCACGGCTACGAAATCCAGAACAGTGCGTTTGCGTTTCAATGAGGGAAACATAGCTGACGGCCTAATTATAGGCGCCATGATGTCAACCAGAGGGAGAGGGCTGTCTATTTCTGTTAAAGGGGATAGAGGTGAAGCTAGACCTGATATCGATGAGTTTTGTGAGCCGTCCTTGCTTTTATCTTTGGTCTCGATAATCACCTGCGAGATAATCTGGCTCAGTACTTGGAACTACCTTTGTTTCCTACTCACAGGCGCCAATTGGACATGAACATCATACCATCCTGCTTGTGTAAACGTTGAGTTGATGGGCTTGCAGGTATGATATTGCTCAGCAAGATGGACACGCTGTTGTTTAAGATCCGGTTTGGAACCCATCCGCTGAGTCCGGAAGAATTCGTCTTTGCCCTCCTCGTACTTCTGAAGCGAGCTACGGTGGTTGCGGTGGTGCTCTTCATGTGATAAATCAGAAGCATGAATGAAGAAAGCGTCCGCAGCATGAAGCTTTTGCGACATCAGGATATGCGTAAAGCATCTACTTCGGTGGCATTTCTTGCAATTCAGGACCCAAGAGCAAGGAACGGCATGACCAGATCCAGCCACAATCGTGGAACAAATCCTTTCTCCACCCTGTAAGATATGCATGGCATGAGCACCTCAAGTTATATACCACGACTTCACACTGGCCTTGAGATTTTTGCGCGTTTCTTGCAACTTGCAGGCAACTCTGAATAATCCTGAAGCAAAAGCGGGAGCGCTGCATCTCATGCATTGAGATATCCGAGTACACCATAAAAGAGCTTACTCACTTGTCTTCAAGCACAGGAATTGGATAAGGTTTGGACGCGGAAACTAGCTCGGCAACCTTGTTCCGGACAGCAAGAAGTTCTTGAAAGGGACGACACTGTATTGGGTCCATATTTCCGCATTTACAGCTTCTACCTTCAATATAACAACCAGTGCAAATGACAAAACCATCCCCGTGCTTAGCCTGTGAGCTGTTTAAACCTTGAAGACCATTAACACAGCGAAGGCATTCAAAAAAGCTTTGAAATATGTCCGCTCCACAGAAATCACAGGTTAACTGGTCAATGATTGTAGATGCAAGTGAGGTAGTAGGCGCTATCATTGGCGCCGTGGGCTGTAGACAATGAATACGGCGATGAGGAGTCGACGATTCTTCGAGCAGAACGGAGTCGAATAATTTGAGTAAGCTTTCAGTTGTTGATATCAATTTCTGGTCCCCAATCATTGGTGCTAGTACAGCTTGACTTGATTTATGATTGCGCGATGAAAGCATAAGATTTTTTCTTTTAATGAGGGTTTGATAGATAGTTGCTTTAACTTGGTATATCTCCGGCCGACATACTCTAGTAATAAATTTGTTGAAAACATATCATTCTGAAATATGGGAGCGTACCTGCGATAGATGGGCAACTCATGGTGATAAGCAATTTCAAGCCCTTTCAAGGTCATTCGTGACCAAGAGGTCTTGATGGTGATGCCTCCAAAGTTCACCACTTGATGACAACTTCGTGGTGGAACCAAGACTAGGTCCCCCAATTTTTGTTCCGCGATATATACATCGAAGGGAGCGTTGGCAAGCTGCTCAATGGTGATGACATGCGTCTCATGGTCCAATTCTTGTTCCAATTCGTGGAAGTATTTGGAAACTTCGGGAGCATCCCCGCCTTTTGTCATGAACCAAAAGGATGAACCATCCATTTCTGTATAACACATCAGGTTTTGACCGGACGAAGCGCAGAGATCTTTGTGGCATGGAGTAAAAGTATCCCCTACACCAATATAACACATCAAAGTCTCGACATGCCGAGATGACTACAATCCAATCGATGAGTTGATAAAATGGGCGAGATCTCCGTCTGCAGCTCACCAACAAATCCTCAGCATTGTCTGGTATGAGAGACAGGGGAACAACTTTTGAATTGCGGAGCCATTGTGCCCATTTTTCAGGACACTCCGCATCTTTACCATATAATCGTTCTTGCTCTGCTAAAACCTTTGAGAAAAGTTTAGAAATTGACAAAAAACCCACCTTCCGGCGATGCGAAGGTTGATGCCGAACGGCATTGCTCGATAAATTGGTCAAAGAGCATAGTCTTGTCAGTCCGGTCATAGATATTTCGAGCACTGATTTCTGGAAGGAGCGTTTCATTAGATAGAATCGTTGGGATCGACATGTACAGACCCTTAGGCCCGTAGTTTTTCAGCCAGTCTGGGTGAAAATCCTCCTTTGGCCAGTTGGGTTCTTCGTGAAGGCCTTCTATGATGAGGGGAACCCCATCTCTGTCGAATTTAACGACGGCCTTAGTGGCCTCCTTTAACGCCACTCGAGGGACTTCACGGAATCGTTTGCCTTTTTTGAGGATGTTATTGAAGGTCCATCCACGGGTCAAGATGTGTGCAGCGGGAGGTGGAGGCGGAGTGACATTGTTCATGAGAACGATAGGTGTTAATGCTTCGACGTCGCAGTTGCAGATATTGTCATCCAGGTCGGGACCCTCACACGGCCCGCCAGCCACGTGAGCTAATCGGTCTCCCCAGGTAGGGCCATTAGCCATGAGTTTCTTTCGTTGGCCTTCGACGCCCATAGACTTTGCGAAACGATGGTCGAATGAAAGGCTTGACTGGCGCTTAAGCTGGCTGACCTTCCACAGCAACCACACAGCATGCCAGGTTTGTGACAAACGGCATCTCTCATCATTGAAATGATGGTATCTATTACTGAGCCGCCCATAAGTACTTTGTTTCCGCCAATCATCAATACAGACAGCTTTGTGTGGATACCATGTGGAAAAAAAAGATAAAAGAAGATAAAGAGGTGGGAAATCCAGGCACCTTCCATGACATAATTTGTGCTTGGCCCAGCCTCGCCTCATCAAAGACTTCCAAAGGCATTGTCATGTCTGCGACTGCAGTTGCCCAGCCTGACTATGACTTCTGGGAATTCGCAAACTGCGGGCGGTGTCAGCTGCCCTTTGCACTGCCTTCCGGCGCAACTGTTCCATTTTGGCTCACAGAATGTGGACATATCGTCTGCAATAACCATCTCAGTACGTTATTCAGAGACTCTGCTAGGCTTCTCAATTATATGTCCATGGAGATGCGGATCAGAGTTGTAGCATATGCGGGTCTCCAGGAATACAGCTCGCACCTCTGCAACGCGAGGTTTCATAAAATTCTCACCCATTATTCTGAAAGTTAACGTCACAGTACCACAGATGGAAGCACCTATGTCAGAATGGTTTCAATCGGTTCCTATAGCTCTGGATTCTATTGCTAATGCAGCTAAGGTACGCATAATCTTACATTCTGTTGAAATCTACTTTACTCAACCCTTCAGTTTCAACATGAAACGATGGCCGCACAGATACGGCACCATAGAACACGATACCAACAACAGAGGGCGCTTATTGAGCGACTGAGGCATGATCTTGACGAGCTCAAGAAGTACTTGCTTCTTCGCAGATGTCTGTCCATCTATTCTGTGACTGATGCATCGCCAGACTCAATGAGCAACTGCAAGACGACAACAATCGTCTACGACAGCACATGGGAAAAAGCCAATACCCCGTTGCTAAAGCTTGTTCAGACCAACAAGTAGTTTCTAACGGATTGAATGCTAATGGAAAGCGGCCACCCACTGGAGTGCCCTTGTGAGCTTGTGACAGCGACACTTCCACATTTACTTATGTCCTACAGCTATGATCAAGTAGGAGCTCACGCGACTACCTCTAGTCCACATTCCATCGCCACTCCACTAGGACCAAACCGTCTGACACTCCCTCGTGGCCAAACCTTTTCGAACGGGGTCGAGAATATACACAATCCTCCATCAACAAACGATTCGCGATCACCTGTTACTCTACCGCAACATCGACCTGCAAGTTCATTCATTAAGTAAAGTCTGCCGCGTGATTTGACACGAGTGTGCATATACTCATTGATGTAGCAAATATTCTTATGTCCCTCCGTCGACGCCTCAATTTCACCACCCACAACTTACTCATGCTCAGATTACTGCTCAGAACTTCAAGAGGATCAAACCGAATCCAGAAAAACAACAAGTACAATTCCAGCAACATCTGGCACAAAATCAAGTAGCTCAGAGTATGCCACCGCCTCCCACTCCAGCAAGATTTAGGACTGCACGAGCTTCTCAGAGTTCTGCCCAATCCGCCCGTCACATTGTCACACAGGACCAACCTTCGAGTTACTCTGATCAACAACGGCGGGAAATGGCCGAGATGTCTTCTCAATCAACGAGGTTACGCCAATCTGTCCCTCAGACTGCGCAAAATGATCAGAATTCTTTTGGAAATATTAACCGTAGCTCGTCAGGAACAAATCGTGTCCATCCTCAAGCTCAACTTTCCACACCATCTACTTCGACGGGTCAAGGATTGAAAGCACCGATGGGCAATGGACCTCAGAGATTCTTCCCAGCAGGTACAAGGGCGCCCTTTCGAGCACAGCAAGTGGACCCCAGTGGAGGACAAAGAGTGCCCTTTCTCCCTCAGAATTGACTTGGAGATGAAAGATACATAGTTTAGACTCGTACATGCTTTATTTGCACTGCGTACACCCATTCTGCGTATGTTTACTCAGGGTATTACTCAACGCGTTATCTTGCTTGGGGTATCATGCATATTCATTCAACTTGGAGGCTTGCATTATCATAATAAGTATTTGGCATTTAGAAACGACATGCGTGCGTGTGGTGTGTGATGTGGAAAGGCAGTGTTTTGTGACCAAGTCTTCCAAAACAAGCAACCGCAGTTTCCACTCTCCACATCGTTTTGGAGACTTTTCCAGTTCGACTTTCATCTTGTTCACAAGCCAGAACGTTGGATATTTGTTTCTGACCTAACTCACGTTTACGACTCTATACGATGGCTTTCCGAGACCCATATGACCAACCACCTGCCCGTCTCCAGTCCCAGCCTCCTTACAGCGAGCCCACGGCAGATTTCAATCCCTACGTGCCTCATCAGGCGTATGATCAGAGAGTTGGTCCATCTTATGATACGTATGGGACTGGATATAGCGATGAACCACAATATGCCAATTACTACCCGCCGAACCGTGCGCAGTCACAACATGCTGCAAATGGGGCCTTCGGACAAGGATATAATGTAAACACGCTCGAAGGCGGTGGATTTAGAGAGAAGTAGGTTGCTATTTTTCATCAAGGAAATCAAAATTCAATTGGATTTTCACCTTGAGGACACCTCGTGCGCTGAGGAATTACAGATACGAAAATCAGGGCAATTTGTGGACAAGGGTGAGTTTGCAATAACTGTCCTCTGCCTGCCACCTTATACGAACTAAGGGTGGCCGTGGATGGTGTTTGTGCCGGTTCTTCTGTTGCACCTTGATGAGTGCAATCCTCCTATTTATATGTATAATTCTTTCGCTTGCACTGGTAATGTGTTGTCTGACCACCCGTCTATTGATGGACTCACTGTGTGATGACAGTGGGTACGCCCTCCAGACGTCGTTATAGGAGGTGTGGATACAGTGTCAACGAACGGGAGTGCAGTTAGTAGAACCCTAATTTCGCTGCCTGAAATTATGCTCATTTGAGTCACGATAAGATCCAACTGGTCGACAATGGCATTGCCGTTAACCTTGGTGTTAACATATCGTCGGTTTCCACTCATCATCAAGGCTCTAGACTGATGACTGATTATCTTTTTCAAGTGTGAACAATCCGAATTATTTCGCAGTAAATTTCAAGGAAATTCAAGCGGATGTATGTTCAATGATCATATGACCCAGAGAGCGTTCCCAAACTTCTCTACAGATATTTTATCCTATAAACAAGACCCAAGTTGGTGAAGGCGATTCAAAGAATGTGGTGTTCAAAGCCAACCAACTTACCAATTGGACTTTCCCGTTTACTATTACTTACAAACCGACGGATGACCCGGAAGGTGTCATCATACGAGACCTTGCATCAAAGTGTGGTGCCACTGGCCCGAAATCCAACGTCGATGTCGATTATAAAATTAAGGTGCGTTGCTCTGCTGTCTATCTTGTAAAACGTTCTCAAGCGTCATGTCCCAGTTGGCAATACGGATACTTATCATAACAATATCACCTGTGATTTCAAATAGTTTCAGTTTTCCATGCCCGATAGATGCCTCTGACTTGAAGGTTGGTCAGGTTTTGTCTTTTCTCTGTCATACTTTCTGATCAATTGATGCTTGCAGCCGTTTATCAAAGGTTTCGGACTGTGAGGTATTTGTACACTATACAGTTCATTCATATGCATATACATGTTATCCTGTACGACCGCCTCATGTCATTGGATTGATTATATGGGAAGACAGATCAGCTTGTGGACAAATCCTCACCTAAGCCCAACAATCAACACGTAGAAGTTTGCTTGACAATGTTGTTATATCCTGTTTCATTTTGCCCCAGTATTTCCAAGTCCGCAGAAGAATTGATAAGGATTGAAATTATTTCATGTACAACAAGAATTTCCTCGGTTGAATGCGCTTGTATTATGTGTACAATAATCTGTACAAGCATCACATAAATCGGACGATACTATGCCTCCCCTGACGTTCGGATAACCCTCTGAGGTCGGACAAAATCGATTTCTGCCACAACATTGACATTGGAGGTGTTATATATTACCTGAGGAGACGCCAGGTAACCTTTACCCAAAATATGGTCTAGTTGTTGTGTCCCTCAGTTTTCGAGGATAGTGAAAGCAACTGTCACACTCGCCGCGGCAGAGCGGAGTTTGTCATTCTGGTTGACACGTCTGAGTCGCGTTCTGTCGGATTCCAAACCTACTTATAGAATACATATAGAACAAGATTTGTGCAAAAAATGGAGAGGGCCCATGGAGATCTCTGATTGCTAGACACGTTTGTCCCAAGGGGGTTAATTCAAAAGAGTACGCGTACAAATTACTTTACAATTCCATTAGCACGGACCGAAACAAGGCATGGATTCCGATTGACAATCTGATATGATGTCGATGAACCTTGAGCTTAGTCATTGATGTAGAAAAGTAAAGATCAAAACTGAAGTTACATAAATAAGTACATACCCAGTATTAAATAAGATGTCATATCCCGGCTAATCTTTCAGTCCATGTCTTTTCCTACGCCTGTACAGTCCTTCATAGGCGGTGTTGGCCTCTCTCTTCCTGTCCATGCCCTTTTAATACTTAATGGTGATGTTTTTGGGATATCTGGTTTCGTCCACCGCGCTGTTCTTGGCAGAAAGGAGCCTGCATTCGCCGTTCTTGGTCTCATCTTGGGAGGCGCATTTATTGGGCTCTTAGAGGGACATGGCCCATCACCATTCCCGCATGACATCGGTCGTGTCGCACTCTCCGGCCTTCTTGTTGGGCTAGGCTCGAAAGTGAATACTAGTGAATCTCTACGCTCCCAATTTCTGCTAACTGATCGCAGCTTTCTAACGGCTGTACATCTGGGTAAATATGCGTCTACTTGCTTTTTATTCACTTTTTGAAACTATTTGCAGTCATATGATATGTGGAATGTCCCGGTTTTCTGTCCGGTACGGTTTTCTATGATGATATAGATTATATTTCTAATTCAGACTTCTATCTAGTTCTCTTGTTGCTACCATGACATTTTTTGTCACCGGTGTCATCACGGTCCAGTTCTTACCGACTGAGCTTCCCTTACGTGGCATCATGGACTGGTCTCTTGGCCATCATGGCAGGGCTTTATTGGGGACCCAATTAGCGGTATCGACATTGCTTAGTGCTCTTGCACGTTATTTTATTATACATGCAGGCTATAAATTAATTATATCTCTGTAGGTTATTGCAAGCCGCCCGCCAGCGAAAGCTACGTCTGCTCCACAAAAGTATCAACCTATTCATCGTCTCCTTGTTTTTCTTGCTACAGGCTTCGAGTTTGCTCTTGCTCTTCGCTTTTCTAACTTGAGCGAGTTCACGAGAGTTTTGTCCTTCCTCAGCCTCCCTTCTAATCCTTCTTTCGATCCTTCTCTCGCATTCCTTGCGGCAGGTGCATTGCCTACGTCTATCATACTGTATCAACTCTTCCGCGGTTCCGAGAAGCCTCTACTAGGAGGGCGCTGGTCTATTCCAAAGGGCGGTCCAATTGACATGAAGCTCATCGGAGGTGCATCTCTCTTCGGTGTTGGATGGGGTTTGGCAGGGATTTGTCGTAAGTTTTTTATTCATGTTATGGCATGAACTCATCATGTCTTGCATTTAGCGGGCCCCGGCCTGGTCAATTTAGGAAGAGCGATCACCGGTGGTTCAGGAATTCTCCCCGTCGCAACATGGTTATCTGGTGTCATTATTGGGGGGTTATTCGTATGAGTATAAAAAGTGCGACGTAAATTGATTTAAGTTCCCAGCCGATCAGATAGAGAAAGAATGTTTGACGTTACATCACTATACTTTGGACAACATTTTAATTCCGTTGTTCCAGCCAAAAAGCAATTCATTGAAACCAATCATTAAAATCAAAGTCACAGTGACTAACTTCTTGTACAATCAATATAATACATTACACATGCATTCAAAAAGGGTTACGATATGACCGTTGATGGGGTCGGAGGAAGGCTAGGGGACTTTGAACCACCAGGACGACTCCGGCCCCATTTGATGCTAATCGTCTCGCCATCGATTTCGAGTCCATTCGCCCAAGCCTGAGCAGCTAATTCTGCATCAGCTCTTTCTTTGAAGTTGACAAATGCACAGCTGACGCGGATAGAATTAGGCACTATACGAGTTCAACGACAGAGAACAAACCGTGATTTTGCGACGTGCACAACAGATTTTATCTGCGTAGGCTTAACAACAGGCAAGGATTGCAATACACGAGTTCGTATGCTGAGTTCCGTCGAATTAGGTGAAAGACTAGAGAGGAAGATAGATGTCTAGACAAAAAAAAATTGTACAAGGTGAAATTGTGAGGCAATTGGACCAGACTCACGATGGTAACATCATCTGGGGGTTTCAACCCTCGGTTTTCTGCGTGAGTCGCCAAAATCTTGCGCGCAACAGGGTCATTTCGCCCATGATAACGATCCTGAATGTTCTGATGCGCTAGCTCATTATTGGCTGGTTTCTCGTGCCGATATGGACACTCATTTCCTCGGTTACATTCCCCCTTCGCGAAAAATGAGCAGATCTGTGGCCGGTTACGTTTGTAGTACGGGTCACTCCGCGCCAATTCCTTCAACATCTCCTTGCCTGCTGAGGATGCACGACCTGAATCCAAACCAGATTTGTTGCCCTCTAACTACTATATATTAGCATACAAATTCAATTAATAAATATCAGAGGCTCACCTTGCTCTCCATGTTCTGTGCATAATACTCGCGATTAATGTCACTTGTGGGCGCTTCGTGCTGAAAAGCGAGGGCTGTGTCCCGGACCTGAGTAGGCAAACCGTATTCAAGGTCAAGGAGACACGTTTGGCAGACATTCTTGATTTTGGCGCATGTTTGGCAAATGACTGTGGTTTTAAATCGTGCGCCGGCACCGGGATTCCATCGAAAGACGGTGAATGGACGTGCACAGGTACCACATGATCGGCCATATTCTTGTTTGGACTGAAAATGGCGTCAGGAGAGAAAAAAAGGGAGACATGAACATAAACGAACCATTCTGACGAAGGGGTTGCTACCGAGGCCTGGTGGACGTGTCAAACAAGAGAAAAAGAACAGAGAAGGTACTCACATGTCTCGCAGAGAATAGGGAACTCGCTCTGTTCCCAGCCAGCCTTGTTGATATCGGCTTTTGGAGGCATTATTGTGCGTTGACGTCGACGTCTGTAATCTAAATAGGACCTTTCTGCTGACTAACTCCGACTTTGCTCTTATGGGCTCTTTACTCATAGCCTGGCAACTCAGAAACAAGAATGTACTTATCATCGGCGGCGGCGAAATCGCTGCTCAGCGTATCGACTCCATCCTCGTCACAGGTGCCAATATAAATGTCCTGGCCCCTCATGATGGCCTCAATTCGCGTGTTAAACGCCTCATTCATGATCATATCGGCCGCATTACCTATCACGATCGCCTTTTCGCCGGTGTTGAAGAACTTGAAGGAATGGACATGGTTCTCACTGCTCTGGATGATACTGAGCTCTCACGCGAAATTTGCGAGATGTGTCGAAAGTCCAGAATTCCAGTTAATGCTGCAGATATACCGGAATTATGCGATTTCTATTTTGGGTCGCAAATACGGGATGGACCACTTCAGGTGATGATCTCAACGAATGGAAACGGGCCAAAAATGGCGAATCTGGTGAAGAAGAGACTACAGAGTGCTTTGACGGGGGTTGAAGGGTTGGCCATCGCCAAAGTTGGAGAGCTTAGGGCTCAGCTTAAGATTAGGGCGCCTGGAGTTGGTGGTGAAGTAGGAAAGAGAAGGATGAAATGGATGACTGATGTCTGCAATACTTGGGATATGGAAGAGCTTGCCTTACTGGACGACAGCATGATCCAGCGACTATTAGATGACGGTTGGGGAAAAAATCGCGTACCGACATTCGTTGACCTCAAAGGCACCCGAGTCAAGCCAAGTTCGAGCGTTAGCATGCCATTTACCTTCGGCCCTACGTTATGTTTCACTGCTGGCATTTTAATCACTCTCTCAGCATTGTGGATTCGGCGCAGGTAAAACAACAGGAGTCAATTATGCATATTGATGCGGAATCCGTCGCACCCAATGTCTACCAGTCTTTTGCTACACTCTCCCGGGCTTATTTGCGTGCTCTTCCATATTGCCTAGGGGCTCATAACCGCTGAAGCTTGAACTAGCTCAGTTTGCGTCTCGTTGCGTGTTGCACGTAAACAGCGTAGACGTAGTGTCGGTAGCTTGTTGTATATGTGCAATGGGATCAGATCAAGAGAAGATTTCATGCAAGTGCCCTGTTTGCGTTAACGTAGCCTGTCCCATAACAGGAATACAAGAGCTGGTCAGAGCCTGGCCCCGCAGGTACAATTTTGAAGGAGGTTCCAAAAAACTGCTTGACGTCTCGTAAGAATTGTATTCTGTTCATGTGTATAGAGTTCGTAAGATGGGAAAAGTTTTCAATTGAAGGTACACACGTCCTCGGAGTAGGTTCACTCATACAACATCGCCCGACATCCTCGCTCCCAAGAACCATCATTAAGAGGACAAGGATCTGATGTTTACGATCTATGCAGCCACCCAATTTCACTTCGGCCATGAGAGCACGAGCAGCCTCAAGGCCAAGGTCCTC
This sequence comes from Termitomyces sp. MG16, assembly GCA_003313075.1. Lineage (NCBI taxonomy): Eukaryota > Fungi > Basidiomycota > Agaricomycetes > Agaricales > Lyophyllaceae > Termitomyces > Termitomyces sp. MG16. Next base: position 52,970 of record QGOA01001846.1, read on the forward strand.
AGGAGGTACTCCTGGCTTAGATATGGCTTCTGCGCAATGTATTGCCGAAGTAGTCGACTCCGCAAGAAGACTCAGAGCGTACCCTGGTGATCTACATAGAGATACGTGACTCATGAGACCTTTAAAAAGGAAAGGGAAACACTAACTTTCCACTTTCATTGCCTTTATAAACGTCGGAATAGATGTATATGTCAGGTATATAACGGTTGAGAATAGATCGAGAGGATTCAATCAAACGATTTGAGAACTGCGGATTGACTCGAACAGCATGACTTGGGCTACAAGTGAGCGATATCCTGGTGATTTTATGAATGCACGTACGCGATTCCGCGTATGCGCTTTATTTTGCCAGGTTCCATAAAATTCAAAGTCCTGACTTGTTTAACAATTGGACAAAGAAATTGTATTTCTCCACCACCTTCCGGTGGCGCGCCACGCTTTTTTATCTATAAAATATGGGCAACAATGTCAGGCTTGATGGTAAAAATAACTGACCCGTAGTTCCAAACCATCCGAAATACCAAAGAGCTGAAGATGGGGTAAAGTGACTGTCCTCAGCAAGTCCACCTGGAAGCATGAGTTTTATACACACGCAAGAGCTTTGAAGAGTAACGTACCGAAAGATCATTCTCATCCGTCGTGATACCTCGCAATGTGAGCTGAAGCGGAGTTTTGCAGAACGGTGCGAGTAGAATTATAGGTTCAAGATAGTAGCCAATCGACCGTGACAACGGACAGTCGTGCGTTAAAATGCCCCCGAGAATAATACCAGGCTTCAAAAGGATCGCGGTACCTGGCCATAGTTCTTTCAGGCAGCTCTAACATCAGTTGTCTCAGGACGCGCACCAGTAACAGATATTTCGATCACGGTGCCATTTGTCACCTTCTCTAACAATCGTAGGAGGCTAACTTCGAAGTCTTTCAAGACATGCCGTTCAATAGCAGACCATAACATACAGAAAAAAACAACATACCTCTAAGACCAGGATTTTTGTCCTCTGGGCGAATTTTATCAATCTTTACATGTCTACCACTCAAGATGGAGAGTACAAGACGGGTTCTGAAGTGTTGGTGACCACTAAACTGAAGAAGACTGCTCATGATTTTTGAGTTCACTGAGCTATTTCTGGCAAATATATACATCTATTTGGTTGCCTAAGACATGCGCGTCCAGCCAAAATTAAGTAAGATAAACACGATCGAAGGTGAGATCATTTCTGCGATATCACGCTTTCAGTGGTTGTTAATTACCATTCAACTTTTGCTGCACTGTGTCCTATATGGCAGCTTCTCCGCAGAACACAGACTGGCAAGGTCGTTATTTTCATATTGATCAAGTTCTCGATAAGCCAGGGCCACGCACAGACCCCTCCTTCCTTGCTGGTGATGGCGTACGAATGGACACCTTATGGTCACATCCCTGAACTGACTTCGTTACACTCTATCTAGGTTAAGGATTTCCTCAGAAATCAAGCAAAGATTCTCGTCATTGGTGCTGGTGGATTGGGATGTGAAATACTTGCAAACCTTGCCTTAACTGGCTTCAAGGACATTCACGTTATCGACATGGACACCATCGATCTCAGTAACCTTAATCGCCAGTTCCTCTTCAGGTATCGCTCTACGGTTCATAACATGGGCCATGTATCTGACGCTTGATACGAGGCCTAAGGATGTAGGGAAGCCGAAGGCCACAGTAGCTGCAGAGTTCATCATGAAACGTGTGCCGGGCGTCACTGTGACTCCGTAAGAACATGTACGATTGCGTGCACGCGTTTTAACCACCGAACGTCGTTTACAGATACTTCGGAAAAATACAGGATAAAGATGATGATTATTACATGCAATTCAATCTTGTCATATGCGGATTAGACTCCGTTGAGGCTCGTCGGTGGATAAACGCGACTCTTGTCAACCTCGTGGATCCTGAAAACCCAGAGAGTTTGAAACCACTAATTGATGGCGGTACAGAAGGTATAATCACGCATTGCTTGCGAATTTCTCAACCTAATACACTTGATTTCAGGTTTCAAAGGCCAAGCGCGCGTCATTTTGCCTACCATTACTTCCTGCTATGAGTGTTCTCTCGACATGCTCAACAAACCTACTGCATTCCCTATTTGTACAATTGCCAACACTCCGCGCCTTCCCGAGCATTGTATAGAATGGGCATCTGTCCTTGAATGGCCCCGAGTACAAGGAGGTCAGCTTGATAATGTCCGTCGACCTCGGGTAATTGCTAATCCGCGCAGCAGACAAAAAGTTGGATACTGACGATCCAGAACATATTGGCTGGCTTTACCAAGCAGCCGCAGCTCGTGCTAAAGAGTTCAACATTGAGGGAGTATCGTGGTCCTTGACTCAGGGTGTTGTAAAGAACATCATTCCAGCTATCGCTTCTACGAACGCCATCATCGCAGGTAAGTATACATGATCCTATGCCAAGGATGGATTACCCTGAATGTGATTCACAAGCTGCGTGTTGTAATGAGGCTTTCAAGGTTGCCACGAGCTCTGCTGCCTATTTGAATAATTACTTCATGCTCATAGGCACTGATGGAGTATATTCTTACACCTTCGAACATGAGAAACGGGACGATTGCCCTGTGTGCGGCGGCGAATCCCTTGAACTAAGCATCAGTTCAGAGCTTACTGTTGAACAGCTCATTGAAATGTTGGTAGAGAAACAAGACATGTAAGTGTATAGTTTAGTACTGATTTTTTTCCTGATCATTACGTTGATTTTCTTTTTCTCGTAGTCAAATTAAGAGACCGTCTCTTTCGACGCCAACGACGCAGATCTATTTGCAGGCGCCACCTCAGCTGGAGGAAGCTACTAGGCACAATCTAACGAAGAGAGTTTTTGACCTGGTACCGAATGAAGAGGATATCACAGTTACTGCCTCGACACTGCCATTCAGCTTATCTCTGCGCATAAAGTACAATTAATCAAACAGTCTGTAAGCATATCCACTTCTTTAGATTATTAATTTTTTTTCGCATGCCGTGCTGGTTCTTGAAATGGAAATAGTGTAGGCCATGGATAAAATTCCGAGCATGTTTACTGATATATTATACATACTTTACCAAAGTCTCCGTCACCCGCGCCGCCACCTGCATGAACCAGCCACTGCTCTATCAACGGCCAGCCAGCTTCAAAGCGCACAGCTAACTCGTCTGTATGATGTTCCCCGTCTAAGAGTGCCAAGAAATTAGGTGGATAGGGTCGCAATCCAGAAACAACCTGCTGTGGCGCGTGCTGATTCCAGGAAAGCCGCGAACGGATTCCGGTGGGGTTTGAGGTTGGCAGACAAACTTTTGGCACAACGGGCGAAGGAGGCGGTCCAATTGGTGTGATAAGGGATTGCCGCCGCGATCCGGGACGCCGGGAACCATGTCCATCTTGTGAGATTGCTGCTGTCGGGAAAGTGGGAGTTGTGATACTCTCGTGATAGTGACCCCATGCCGTACGCGGGCTCCCAACTACAAATGCCATAGGCTTTTGTAGGTCACTGCGGTTGCGAAGTTGTTCGAGAACCTTTTCAGCAGCACTCGCTCTCCTGGCCCGAGTCGTGGGGGAGATAGGGACTACTGGAGGCGGGCGAACTGCAGATGGATTTTGCCCCTTCGTTGTCGAGTAATCGATTTCAGGGCTACCGTCCTGTCCCAGAATGGCTGATGGTGAACGACCACGGAAGAATGCAGGAGGCTGGCTCGCTAAATATGCCGGAGAGGTTGGATCACCGTGTGGTGGGGATGGA
>QGOA01001847.1:0-10297 GCA_003313075.1 Termitomyces sp. MG16
GAAGGAGGCAGCCTGGGCTTGGGGTGACGCGGAGCAACAGGCCTTCGATGCCCTGAAGCGAGCCGTCACCTCCAAGCCGGTGCTCCTCTTCCCAGATGACGATCAGCCTTTCCGAGTCGAGGCAGACAGTTCCGACTTTGCTATCGGCGCCGTCCTGTCCCAGCAATCCCCGGGGGACGGCAAGTGGCATCCGGTGGCCTTCTACTCTAAGAGCCTCAATGCCATGGAGCGGAACTATGAGATCCACGACAAGGAGATGCTGGCAATCATCCGGTCACTAGAGGAGTGGTGCCATTTCCTGGAGGGGGCCCAGCATAAGTTCGAAGTCTGGACAGACCACAAGAACTTGGAGTACTTCCAGACAGCAAAGAAGCTCAACCGCCGCCAGGCCCGGTGGTCCCTCTACCTTGCCAACTTTGACTTCTCACTGCATCACAAGCCGGGGAGGTCCATGGGGAAGCCCGATGCCCTATCCAGGCGTGCCGACCATGGCTTCGGGGCTGGAGACAACGACAACATCACCCTCCTATGACCGGAGCTGTTTGCCATCCGGGCACTGGAGGGGATATCCGCCCAGGGAGATGAGGTCAACATTCTCCGGGATATCCGTCGGGAAAACCGGGAGGGGATGCAGGAGGACTCCGTGGCCAAGGCCGCCTTGGCTCTATGGTCTCATCGCCCCACAGGCACGATGGCAGTGCATGCCAACGAGTGGAGTCTTCAAGACGGCCTCCTCACCTACCGTGGCCGCATCTATGTACCCAACGACCCAGAGCTCCGGCGACGCATTGTTGAGCAACACCACGACTCCCGCATTGCCGGGCACCCCGGGCACTGGAAGACGCTGGAACTTGTGTCCTGGAACTACTGGTGGCCCCAGATGTCGAGATACATAGGCTCCTACACCAGCACCTGTGATCTCTGCCTCCAGACCAAGCCCCAGCGCCGTCTCCCTACCGGTCAGCTGCACTCCTTGCTGACGCCCGCAAAATGGTGGAGCGTGGCCTCCGTGGACTTCATTGTGGAGCTTCCGGACGCACACGGCTACGATGCTATCCTGGTGGTCGTGGACCTCTATGGCAAACGGGCTCACTTCATTCCGACCCACACGACCTGCTCCGCCATGGGTGCCGCTAACCTGTACCGGAAGAATGTCTGAAAACTCCACAGCCTTTCCGATGCGTACGTGTCCGACCGGGGCCCACAGTTTGTTGCGGAGTTCACCCGGGAGCTCTACCGCCTCCTGCATGTGAAGCTCCACACCTCCACTGCCTACCACCCGCAATCCGACGGCCAGACCGAATGTGTTAACCAGGAGCTTGAGCAATACCTGCGGCTATTCTGCAACGAGCGTCAGGACGACTGGGATGAGCTCCTGCCAGAGGCGGAATTCCAGTACAACAACCATGTCCATGCCTCGACGCAGGTATCACCCTTCTTCCTTGACACAGGGCGGCACCCCCGGATGGGTTTTGAACCACACACACGGCGGTCGGAGAACGAATCAGTCAACAAGTTTGTGGATCACATGCAGAAGGCACAGGAGGAGGCGAAGGCTGCGCTAACTAAGGCAAAGGACGACATGGCACAATATTACAACCGGGGCTGGACACCAGCTCCCGAGTACAAGCCTGGAGACCGCGTATTCCTGGATGCCTCCGACATCTCCACCACGCGACCCTCAAAGAAGCTGTCTCATCGTCAACTGGAGCCATACTCCATTGAGCGTCAGGTGGGGCCCCTAGCCTACCGACTCCGGCTGCCTGCGGGCATGTGCCAACTCCACCTGGTCTTCAACGTGGTCAAGCTTTCTCCAGCCCCGGAAGACCCCATCCCCGGACGACGAGCACCGCCGCCGCCACCGCCAGTCCTAGCAGACAGCGGGGTGGAGTACGAAGTGGAGAAGATCTTGGACAGCCACTTATTCCGTGGGAAGCTACAGTACAAGGTGAAGTGGAAGGGCTATGGTATTGAAGACATTTCCTGGGAGCCATCTGAAGACGTCCACGCCCCGGCTCTCACCCAGGATTTCCACCACCGGCACCCTGAGGCCCCGCGAACCATACGGGGAGTTTACCCCCTTTCTCTAGCGGATCAGGCCATCCGCAAGTTCTTCTACCCGGCATGTCGAGATGCCGCGCCCTAAAGGGGGGGTGATGTCAGGGGACTCCTCGCTCTTGTCTGGTCACAATTTCCTTTTCCGGAGTTTCCGAAGAACTCCGGAGCATTTCCTGCACCCCGGAGTTCTCCCGGCCTCCCGGAGCTAGCCATTGGATACTGTACAGCCGTTCCCACACCCGTCCGCCTCCGTACTGATGTGCCGCACTGGCAGAGGAATCCTTAGACTTGTTCTCTTTGGATTTCCCTCTGCCAGGTGATTAGTTATTGATTGTACTGTCGTTACTGGCTCTAATATACTTTGGATTTCCCTCTGCCAGTTGTGTGATAGTGCCGCAACCTCCGGAGGTCGCCCTTACAAGTGTGGGGAGTGGAGAGGATGGCACTGGAGAGAAAGAGGGGGAAGGGCGGAAGAGGGTGCGTGAGTGTCCACTGTCTGCTGGCATGCCAGCGGATGGTAGCTGACATCGGCATGTGAGCTAGCTGATGTCAGTGATACAACCAGTCCCAGTGGTTCAGTGGAATATTTGTATATTGATATTCAATATTATGTATAGCGGTGGGTTCTACTCCTACTCCACCTTAATGGGGTCTAATAGTGACAATAGAATATTGAGAGGCGGGTTCGACTCCTGCTAGTGATAAATATTTTAATAGGGCCTGTAGGCCCTAATAAAATATCCGTTCAAAACGCTAGAAATTACTGAAGTGGGTATGAGTTGGATGAATTTGCGCATAGTCACGAGTTCTGGAATGATCATATGTGCAAAGATGACCAACCCATGCCACTGCAGAAATCTCTGGAGTTTTAAACGGATCACATTAATGATGCTAGCAGACATCAGCAGCCTGCTGCTCTAATATGCACTAGCAGAAGTCGAACCCACCTCTTGTGCACAATATGAAATATCAATTTATCAATATTCCATTGTACCACAGGCACGGACAGTGTTCATGCTAGCAGACGTCAGTGGCCTGCTGCTATTATATAATGTGCACTAGCAGGAGTCAAACCTGCCTCTCAGTAGAATATTCATTTATTGATATTCAATATTGTGTACAGCGCTGGGTTCTACTCCCCCTACTCCACCTTAACGGGGTCTAATGGTGTGTTTTTATATGGGTGCATTTTTGCTCTACATGTACATCGTACTGACCTGTAGTAAGCGCCTGTACTGATTTTTGGTAAGGACCTGTAGTCCAATGGAATATTGATACATTGATATTTCATATTGTGCACAAGAGATGGGTTTGAATCCCGCTAGTGCACATTAGACATGACTCAACTTCACTTTATTAATTGTTATTTACTGATCTTTGCACTACATGTACACTGTACTAATTTTTGGTAAGGACTTGTGGTTCAATGGAATATTGATACATTAATATTTCATATTGTGCACAAGAGCTGGGTTCGAATCCCACTAGTACACATCATTAGACATGACATAACTTTGTTTTACTAATTGTTATTTACTACACAGTATGATAAACAAAGTAAGATTGTAGTTTTTTACAACATCCTGTAGTCTAGCAAAATATTGTCAGTCTATATTCTTTCTACTGCACAATTTGAGGGTTCGAGTTCCCCTTGTGTAATCGTTGAATAGTGTGTGGTTTTTTGCGTTCATGAGAGTGGCATAACAGAACAAAACAATGGGACGGTTAATCTTAGTGGATCTGAGTCTTGTTCAAACTAATTGAAATGTCTGTAGTAAAGTGCTGTAGCTTAGTATACAATACTAGAGTGATATTTATGTATAATCCACAGAATGTCCTGTGGTCTAGCAGAATATTGTCAGTTTATGTTCCTTCTAATGCACAACTGGAGGTAACAGATCAAATGGATTTATAATGGATTTGTCAGTGGCACAACGGAACAGTTAATCTTGATGAAAAATAACCAATGGAAAAGCCAAGAATTATAGTAACTAAGGACTAAATTACTCGTCTGATGTGTATTTCTCCTCTTCATTAGATTCATATAATGCGTTTGAATAGAACAAATCCTCATCAAGCAGGTAGTCTGCTGTCAAAAATGCAAAGTCGTCTGGTGTATATGGCCTCTGAGGTCTGAGAAGTGTGATGTCTTCATAGTTTGCTATCAGGCCTGATGATGAAGATGGTGAGGATGACTCTAACATATCAACAGACACATTGTAGTACTTGGTTGCAAGTAGTACTGATAGTTCTGGGGCTTTCTTGAAGTCTTAGAAAGTGACCTCTAATCCATACTGGTGCTTAATGATAAAAACTTGATGTATTGGGTGCTTCACAAAATATCAAATATCCTAATGGGCAGCAGAAGGTTCTCAATAAACTCCAGCCTAAGCAGTTCACTCCCTGGGAACTACCGAGCCTTTGTCTACCAATAGACTTCCAATGAGAGGTGTTCAATAAACTCTAGCCTAAGTGATTCACTCCCTGGGAACCATCGAGCCTTTGCCTATCAATTGCCTGTCTATTCTCTACTAAACTTGGGCTATTTATACTGTTTTTCTGGTGCACAGACCACTATCTACATATGACTCTTTGTTGTCAACTCCCCAGCCTCCAGAACATATTTGATAGTTCAATTTCCCTTTTGGGAGGCATGTTTTGGTGCCACCAGTTCCACCATTCCTCTGGATGTCTCTAATTGCCACTTCTCTATTTGCTTCAGCTCCATTTAGCATGATCCCATTCATAGATCCTCCTTTCCCCTTTTAGCGCTTCCCTACATTCCATGCTTCTTTTGACATCCCTCCATGCTTCTTTTCCTTTTCCCTTTCAGTCCTGTCAAATTGGGCATTGTCAGATCTGATCTTGATCTAGATCATCACAAATTAATCCCATTTTGTCACTTCTGCCAGCTCCCATGCTTCCTCTCCCCATTACAGTGGTTGGACTATTGTTGAGTGGATAGCTTGAGCTGGTCCCTGCCCTTTGTTCTGTACTGTCTGTGTATTTATTGGGGTGTTTTTGGAGATATAATTTGTTGAGACTGTTACCAGGAGGCTTACAGTTTTCAGCCTTATAATTAAATGTTTATTTTGACTTTTGGTGCATGTTGTATCACTGACTGCTGGTACAGCATCGTATCAACATCATCAGTATGACCAGCTTGATTGAAAGGGCCAATCGGCCTACATTGACCATGTTTTGCTCTAGTGCAAAATTCTTGTTCTGTTGAAATAAATTAACTATGATTACCAGTGCCAAATTATACTCACATTGTTGATACAATTCGTTAATTCTTCTCTGATCCTCACGTTGAGTCATATGTGTCTCATATTCCTCCCACTCCTGGACATTGTTACCAATAGGTAGGGTTGGAGAAGGAGATTGTTGGAAGGGGGAAGACTGGATTTGAAGAGCTGTTACATCAAAAAGCGGTGGAAGATTTTCTTTGTCATCAGCTGCCATGCCTCCATCCGTCTCTTCTGCAATCACAAGAAATAGCGGTGGAAGGTTTTCTTCATCCTTAGTCACTATACATCTGCTGCTCCAGACTTCCGTTTGTCCACCGTCACCAGCCGCCACGGTCTCCATTGCTGTTAGTCCTTCTGCTCCTTTACCAACAATAAATAGAGGTGGCAAAGAATTGTCATCCATCTCCTCTTCCGCAGGAATGAACAAAGGGGGCAAATCATTGTCTTCAGTCTCCTCTTCTGCAGGAATGAACAAAGGAGGCAAAGAATCCTCTTCCATCTCCTCTTCCGCAGGAATGAACAAAAGTGGCAAAGATTCATCTTCCGTCTCCTCTTCTGCAGGAATAAACAAAGGTGGCAAAGATTCGTCTTCCGTCTCCTCTTCTGCAGGAATGAACAAAGGAGGGATACCCTCTAAGTCAAAGTTACTAATGGATGGATTAGGAATATCCACCTGGTTGTTGTCAGTTTCCCCCAGCTCCCTAAATGTCCCACGGACATAAGCTGCTGGGGCGGAAGGAAATTGGGATGCTGGTTGAACCACAACATGAGAGTTTTCCATTGTAGGGCCATACACCAGTCCAGGTTTACTCTGACTGTAGAGGTGGTGGAATGAATGTTGTGCGTTCAAGTGTTTGATATGCGTCAAGGATGGCCATCAGGGAGAGTTGACATCAGAGAGAGTGGTAAGATGGGCCATGAAGAGGCAGTCTTGAGGATCAGGCTGCTCACCATCAATACTGTTGGTATGGGACTCGATGCCTGTCAATTGGCCCATCCAAGCAGAATCCACAGACCTGGCAATGGACCTGACAATGGAAGCAGCAATGGACTTGCTGCCAGCAAACAGGCAGATCATATCGTTGGCCGTTGGCACATGTTCCATCCTATCTAGCAACTGCCACTTGTCTAGGACTAGAGGCCCCTGGTAGATCTGCTACCTGCAAACACACAGAGCAAATCATCTGATGCTGGGACGGACACCAATCCATTGGATGGCAATGTCATGGGCAGCTGGCGATTGCATGCCAAGAAGCTTTCAAGAGAGTGGAAGCCTTGCTGATGTACAAGAAGGCAATGCTCCAGCATTTCATTGCTTAAGACCTGAACATCCTCTCGGCCAATGTGGTTCCACCAATCACAGCCATACAGATTTCTGATAAGACCTTGATGGCCATCAACAAACTCCAGGATCTCTGTGGGCAAAGTTTGCTGATTTTGGAAAGAGAAAAATCAGCTCATGCTTTTGATAATGTCTGGGACATTGCAGACCACATTATTTAGTGATGCAGCCCCCAGATATGACAATACAAAGTTCTATGGCACACAGTCAGATCCTAATATATTTATACATTTTGAAGTTATCTTACCAACTCCTTGTCTAGATGCTAGATAATTCATGCCTCTTCCACTTCAAGACTTGGCGCAAGATTGCCAAATATGGAAAGCGCTGCAATGAGGTGTGACTCAATGTAGTCAACAACCTCTTGCAAATTTTCTAGTACAGTAGCTTGGGACATGACATTGTGTGGTACAGAGGTAGATGTCATTGCACTCTTGCTTGTAGAAGTGGATACTGCTATGTATCAGATTTTTGTGCCTTGTAAACAAAAGTGATTTTCAACAATTCCATTGCATGTGACTGTCACAAATCTGTTCCGATCATCCAATGATGGCAGCAAGCTGCATCCATCAGTTTAATCCATCTCTGTGTTCATCACATCAATCCGTCTCTGCATCCGTCATATCAATCTGTCTCTGTATCCACCATTTTCACAGCGGATCTCTTGCAGTTTGGGGGGAATAAAATTAGGAAGCACCCACCTAAATTTATCAATTGCCATCGAGGCCAATTCTTGCCACATAGCCACCTTTTTGTGGGCATATGACTGGAGACCTCTTTTCTTCACTGACATACCATGCTTTGACCAAATATCTGCCTGGTTGAAGAAATACCAAACTGTCCACTCCATTTCACTCGTGACAAGCTGACATTCCTCTGTCCATCTGTTGTGTTGTGCTTTAGCATGTAGATAATGAACACGATTAACTGAAGAGATATGTTCACGAACGGATGTAATGATAACGGAAATGTTAACAAGAGGACTCACATTCAGAAATAATTGCAGATTCATTTTCTGCATCAGAATTAGAGTGCCATATCCAAGATACCTTGATTCATAATAAACCAGGAATGTTGGGATCTCATATAGCTGTGCTTGCATTCAAATCCGCTTTCTGTAGAACTAGATACTTTTTCTGAATGCTGGGGTCCGATCCCAGTCGCAGCAGAGCACTGCAGCATCGTGCATAGGCACGAGCCTTCACCAGGATTGAGGCCTGGATTCTTTGAAGAGATGTGCAAGCTCAAGTTTTCACATTCTTGCTTGGGCAACCCAGACGACGTGAGAATATAGAAATAATTTCTCTGCAATGAATTCCCGAAGGGCTTGCAGGAGCCTTTCAATTTGAATCAAGCGCAAATTGCGCTCTATCATTGTTAATAGTGAGACATTACCCATGATCATAGATGGGAAGAAGATTTCAAAATCTTCTAGAACAACTACATCTGTTGGTCCAAGGTTATCTGCCAGCGGTACCAGCGGATCCGCTGGTTGTCCATCTTCTACCATTTTATTGTTGTCAAAGGCTCTGGGAACTTCATCTGGTTCCAGGGGGGCAGTCCGTCTTCCACTAGCAATAAACCTGCTCCTGTCCTGAGAAGCAGCAAGGACATTGAGTTGAACCTTTAATAGTTCTCTTTCCGCCTCGACCTTTTGCTGATCATCATTGCTTGCATGCCAATTCAAATGGCGAATCTGGTCCTGAATTGCAATTCTGAGCTTTCAATTAGTGAAATAGGTTGGGCCATCAGCAATACACCTTACTGCTGCTCCTCAATGTCAAGGGCAAGTTGAATCCAGAAGGAATGAATATCTGTTGCTGCAACATCCATTGAGTGGTTTCCACTGTCTGCTGCCATTCAGTCTTCACTTGCACTATTGAAGGTCATTGTACGAGCTTTGAGAATATCCATTGCTTTACAGTTTCCCTCCTCTCTGAGCCTTTCTGCCTTAGCTATTCCAGCTTCCCAGCTTGTAAATCCATTGATATTCTGACAGATCACTCAGTAAAATATTGAACGGCTGTATCTCTCATCTCAACAGCAGTCCTGTACTTTCAACATAGGAATGGAACCATGTCAAGCAGCTTCTTCCAGTTTGAGTCACACATATGATCATCAAGGATTTCTGCCTGATGTGCCAAGGTAGCCATACAGGCCATCTGTGAGACTTCATTTAGTGTAGACCAGAGACTTTCAATTATCTCCTCAGCCAAATGACCGGCCCTGGGAATGAAGGACGGGGCAAAGCAGAAAAAACAATCCTCCTTATGCCCATAGACATGAAAAAGTCCTATTGCAAAGTCCATGAGTAGATTATCCAGCAGGACTTCTTCGGCCTCAGCAAGCTGTTCAGAAAATTTGATACACCACTGGCATGCTATGTCATATACCAGTAGGAGATGCTGAATCCTATCCATGTTGGTTGTCTTAACTGCCCATGTGATGGAAAAGTCTGTGTAAACCTGGCCTTCACCACAGGTCAAGTTTGTTATACTATTAGGAGCAAAGCAGCCGTGCCGTGTACATGCCGTTGCAACAATACCAGTAATGTTGCATGACTTGTTCATCATCAGGGCCTTTTCAATAGCTTTGAATGTGTTTTTACAAGCGGCTCCCTGGACAGATGGAGGTCCAGCAGACAGCCGACGGACAGGATTGAATTAATGAGCAGATGGTGGACAGGTAGAGTTAAAGAATGTCACTTACCATTGGCTGTTCCTTTGCACGCTTGAGATAGTGGGTGAGCTCATATCTCCTGGCCATGATACCACCGCCTTCTGAATGCCATACATAATGAGCAGGATTAGAATGTTGGACGTAATCCATCTTGAAGTTGCTGTCCATCATTAAAGAACAATTGAACTTCTACTGGATAGGATCTTCTTCCCAGTTGGATGGAAGATTGACTCCTGGTTGGGGACAAGTTAGACAGAATATTGCAAGTTCACTATGGTCCGGTGCCATGGGATGCCTTAATTCATCATGGCTGAAGCCTGCCCACTTCAACTTCTTCAGCCACCACCATGAATGAGAAATTTGTTGTAGCTCGCAATAAAGGTTATCCACCTCACCAGAAGATGCAATCGGGGAAGTTATTCTTGCAATTCTCTGCCAGTACTGGTAGGCAAATGCTTTGCACTCTAGATTTGTCAGATGGAAGTTGTCCAGCACAGCCATTGTAAAATATGTTTGTGTCCAATCAAATGTACTAGGGACCAGCTGCGAGCGGATAGTATTCTCCACCAAGACATCCATCCCAGAACACTCACATGAAATGACAGTGATGTAGTGTACTCCAGTTGTGTGAACAATCTGTTGTATTGGATTTTCAAAACAATCATATCTGTCCATACGGAACCTGTTCATGGCTGGCCGATTTTCTGAAATATCTTCTATTGGCATATTATTCTCTGAGTCCTGTTGCTCTTCCTCTTCTATGATTTGATCAAGGCTGGCATCCTGAAGTCTGCTCATGAAATCTGAAGTCATGGATGGATGCGCTGCCAGATGTCCTGGATCGCTATCCGCTGATGGAAGTTCAACATCCAGTTGATATTCGAGTCGTAGAAACTCTTGCTCCTGAATGTCCTTTTTCTGCTCATGGTCCTCAAGAGCCCTGACCCTGACCTTCCCTTGATGACAA
>QGOA01001848.1:0-24764 GCA_003313075.1 Termitomyces sp. MG16
ATTCATTATGCCACTGCATTGCGGTCGCTCCCTCCACGCGGGTACTACTTAGACAAATTGTTTCAAAGAGATCGTCAGCCCAAACCGGTCACTGGGTTCCCACTACGTCGTGCATATGGGAAAATTTGCTTGCAGTTCTTCGGCACAAACACGAGCTCAGGCACGATTCCACAAGGGATTGACTAGCTTCGTGGCAATTTGAAAACTTAACTCTTGTTGACAATCAAAGCAAAAGCCAGCAGACCTCGCCATCTGTCTGGTCTTCTTGAGAAGTAAAAGCTGAAAGTCAACATGGAGTGCAAACGCGGCGCAATCGATATAGCGAGGCGGTGATATGAGGGAGATTTAATCGCCACCTTATCGTTATCATTAACGTTATCTCGGTCCTTTATGAGACCATGTATACTCAGAGAAGACAGATGAAGTGAATCTCTCCTTAAATTGCTTCGACACGAGGCTCGATACGTGACTTGCACTTTAATTTTTTGGCTCTGCTCTTGCGACTCGGTCATCGTTCCACTGAAGGTTCGGGAGCCATTTTAGGTGGTACTTTGAATGTGGTCGGCTGGTCAGTTGCTGTTTTCCAAATGGATCATGGAGATGTGTCAAGGACAGTTTTTGACGATACTTCTGAAGAAGAACTTGCTTGGCTTATCGATCCCACATTGGATGCCTTGCGGAGCACCCAAAAATTTGGAAGGAAACCCAAGTCACAAAAATGCATTAAGAATTTTTAGCGTAGGATTACGTAATACAGTATAACGTTTCGTAGAAGAAAAAAATTGATGTCCGTCGGAAATAGCCCAAAAAGAGTCCAAGCTGTTGGACCTTTGAGGCCAACGTCACCCTTCACACTATCACACGCGCTTTGGACCTTGAGGCCACCGTCACCCTTTGCACCGTCACACGTGCTTTTGTCGCAGCAAAGCCATAATCGATGTATAATTCGTATATAATACAAGATGATTAACTGAAGTTCAAAAAGAGAAGACAATTCTTTAGTTATACGTTTGATAATAGTATGTAAGGTTAATACGTACCTGAAGTTCGAAAAGAGAAGACAATTTGAACTTCAGGTTACTGCAGGTTTTAAATAAGTTTTGACGGTGAGACATATGTGGAGACTGAAAAATAGAAATATACATATCAGTAAGCAATATAACAAATGAGATTATAAATCATGTTTCAAATGTACGCAACAAATGACGAGCATATGACTGTGACATTCCGTAGTCAGACAGCGTTTTCGTCAACAGCTTTGGCGTTTTGTCTATTGATGCGAAATGAGTAGTTTACTATATGTAAAGTAGTTCAAAATGGAATTTGAACTGGACTTTAATGATATTTCAACTGTCTCAATTCCACAGAGTACGTGGGGCAAGTGTTGACACGCGCGCGCACTTTGTAAAAGTGTTGTTATAATGTTTTAATTGATTTATTTAGAATGTCGCATAGCGCACTCAAAAATGGGTCAATTAAGTATTATTTACTAAAACCTGAAGCTACTGTAATGCTCCTAGGCCTAAGAGATCCGCTCCCTGGAGATTCCGAGCCGTGGCAATGCAATTGCTTGCCCGACTCCCCCATTTTCCTCTCCCTTTTATACTTCTGTCTTCTACGCACAGACCATGCTTGTCCCGGTTAGCATGGTACCGAGCCCGGCTTGCTGGCTAATGGTTTGTCTGTTTTCTGGTGCGCGTGGTCGCACCCTTTTTCACGGCTAATCCTTCTTCCCCTGCCTTGTCTTATCTTCTCGTCCCTCTGCGTCCCTTGTTCCTTCTCCCAGGCTTGCTTCGTCGTTGTTCCGTGGTTATGGTGGGTTGGCGCTTGTGGAGGGGAGGTACGACGAGAGAGTACAATGTATTTCGGGACGGAGTGATGGGATGGCGTGGTGGCAGTGCTGATTTCGGAGATGATGCTGAGATCTTGGTTTTACTGAGCACTGCCACTGCCTCGGTTATTCCCGACTTCATCAATCGTTGATTGCTGCCTTGTTACCACACGTTTACTGCTGTGGCTAGCTGGGTGTGGCCAGTTTTCATCAGTTTCGGGTTGGGTTTTTCGTGAGTCTGCCCGTGTCTACAGTTTTTGACTAACGCTTACAGTTTTCAGCGCTTTTGGGGTATATTGGGACTTATATTTTGACTCTTACTGTCTGCCTCATGTGAGGCAGACGTATCACTATTCTTTCTTTCATTTTTTTATTCCATTATCCTTTCCTCTTCACATTAATACTCCCTTTTATCGACCCTGTACATCCTACCATTTATATATGGACATTTACACACAAGTACCCTCAGTTCCTTGTACAAGACTGAGGGTACGTCGCACATATACTTTCCTACCAAATCATCATACTGAGACATCGTGCCTATAGATTTACTTACTTACTCTGTTTTATAGTTAAAGCAAGGTCATTAATTCTAACACAAGCAAAGACATAGAACATGCAAGGTATGTGCAGATTTAGCTCTCTGGTCTTACAGAAGATAATTGCAAAGATCCTGGCTAAGAGATTGTTGGATTCAATGACTGTTTGCAAATACAGTCTGTACAGTGTGAATAAGATGTTCAAGAGACATAAAATAATCAGAACAGGGTAAGCGGGTCCAAGTCTAGATTTTGTGTAGAAAATCATTCAGACTAAGACATTACAAAAATTTGTCATGTTTAGTTGAAAGCTACAGTAAAATGGGGTTTGGTTGAGAAATAAAATTTGTTACGTTGATGATGCCCAAATCGAGCTGGGGGCTGTGTGGACTATCACTAGTGCAGCTACTTAGCCGATATAGCTTTGGGCATGCTAAGTGTGTGAGAGAGTTCCAGACAGGTCCCAGAGAACACACGGTAGGCAAGAGGTTGGTGGCAAGGAAAGTGGGTGATTGGAGGCACTTGCATAAGGCTCCAAAATGTGGCTACAGGGCGCTAAAATTCGCTAAGGAGAAGCGCTAAGAGCATGGGAAAGTTGCTAAGGAAGGCGCTAAGAGGTGCAGAAAAGGGTTGCTAAGAGGTGCTAAGTGTTAGCACCTAGAATGTGATAATAAAAGGATGAGATTGCTTAGCGGATCTAAGCACAAAAGCCAAGCCGTAGTTGCAAGGTGCTAGAGAGAGAGAGATAGAAAACTAGAGCAGAGTCCTCTTGCTTGACACGGTCAACAAGAGGTAGTCTGTTGCGTATGGAGACCAAAATGTTGGGATACGATTCCTACTGCCAAATTGATTCTCTGTACTACTAACAAAAAGTAGATATTTATATTAAAGAAATTAGCCGACGCTAAGAGGTTAAGTGCCACTAGAGGGTGGTGAACTGATAAAAATGTAAGTAAATGTGGTGAATTGAATTGTATAGTAAAAAGGTCCATAATAATGCTGTCACAGAAATACTTCATCATTTCCCCTTGTAAGTGCTGCCACTGGCTAAGAGCATTATGCCGGATTGACTGATGCCAAGTGTCTGTATAAATGTATAGCCTTGAAGTGCAAGTGGCAAAGTGCGGTGAGGTGTCAATTGAAACAAAGTCAAGTATGGTTTAGCCTTACAGTCACACTAACAGAACCAGATCAATAATCGATTCTAGTACTACGAAGTATGACAGTAAAATTGGCTGCCTTATGTAAGGCAGCCAGCATGTATGTAAAGTAACAATAACTAATCAATATAATTGTATATTAATTAATTAACTAAAATACAATATGTTACATGCCCCCCTTTGAGACTGGTAATCAGTCTCGATGTAAGGAGGGACAATTTTGTCCGGGTCACTAAGTATGTCAATGTGGAGGCACGCTGGTCCTCCATGGCTCAAAAATGTCCAAGTCATCTGTCAAAAAATACAACACCGACATTAACCGACAGTATGAATTGAAAAAAGAGATGAGCCGCCTACGATAATTACGCAGACGGTGGACGCAACAACTCGCAGACTGTATCGATCCTCATCTCATTGTCGACGTTAACTGAGGATGATGAGGCGACGGGGCCTGACAATGTTGAGGCTGTAGGAGCCTGAACTGACATTGAAGGGTGAGACGGAGAGGGGGGATATGGCCCGTGTCGAGAACGGTGTTGCTATAAATCTCGACGGTTGGGGTTCATCCCCACCGGATAATACAGTCCACTTTCAAGGTACTCATGACCTTGATCGGATTCGCGGGCGAGTAGTGCGTGGAGACGAATCATATCATTGTCTGTGGGCAGTCGCCAATTGTCCCACCACATGATGGCTGGGAGCTCTCCATAGATGTCCAGTCGACGATGACGTTCATTGTCAACCTCACGGAACTGGTTGATGGATGCTGTGGCCGCTAGGAACTGATTTTCAAGGTAGACCACGCCGAAGATATAGGCGTGATCTACCCACTTGAGAGGTACGCAGTTGGCTATCATAGCACGTAGCATGTCAGCATTGGTGATGTTGACAGCATTAGCCACGTCAAAATGTGGGGGTCGGAACTGGACGTCAGTCCAGCTCATAGGTACAAAGGGAGTGCTAGGGTTGGCGGCGTTGTAATCAGCGACCGCCTCACGATACAGCCCAGGACACACAATAATCAAGGCCAACAGCCTTGCAAAACGTCCCCGAGCTCTTCCCGAAGGGGACAGTCCACGTGTCAGGGCGTGGCCCAGGAGAGTGCGCCAGTGAATGCGATACGCTCGATCCACTGCGATGCCGTACACAGAATTCATCATCCCTGGTTGGCAGAAGTAGAGTATGTTCTGCGCCAGTTTGTCCAGATCGAAGGTGAAATGTACACCTTCGGAATCAAACCTGGAAAGCGTAAAAAACGGTCTTCTGGCTCGGTCCTTCCATCGCAGGTACCCGTCTGGAGTCGGCATGACCACGATGTTCATGTGATGGGAGGAAAGGTCTAGAGGGGGCAAAATGTGCTCGTACTCTGGTGAACACACCAGAGTCATCGTCCTATCCCTCACCGTCGTGTAGTAGTTAATACTGATGCGCTGAAACTTGCACAACAGATAGTAGGCCTCAGTGCGTAGAGACACTGATGTGAACTTGTTCTGCAAAAGCTCTTAGAGCTTTCGCAACTGCTGGGATTCATCAGGAATCCTCTTGGTACCACACGGTTCAACTCCTTCGAGGTATGGTAATACCTCTCCCCCTTCTCTTCCTCATGCGTCTTTGTGGCCAAGGCTTCATCACTCACAAATACCGTATTGGTGAGCCAGGAGTAGTAAAAATGGCGGTCGAGTGCCCCTCCATAGAACCAATTGGACCGCTCCACCAACGTCCCGCTGACAAACACACCGAGGCCATCAGGAATACGGCCTGTGGCCTGCTCCTCCCGGTCTTTATTGACCTTTGCCTGCTGGGCAGCCTCGTGCTTCCTCCGAGCCTCCTTCTTGCGTTTCTTGTCTAAACGCACTCAGTGTTTAGCGGGGGTTTCTCCTTCTGAGGAGGTCTCATCTGATGACTCCTCATAATCACTCCCGTCGCTTGGTTCATTCAGACCAAGCGCAGCCAACGTGAGGAGTCGCCCTTCGACTTTGACGTCCGTCCTCATGTCCTTTATGGGGACCGCAGACGCATACGCCCTCAGTGGTGCCTCAAACTGCACCACTGCCCCAAACCACATCACTACTCTGTCTGCTCCTCGCAGAACATCTGCTCCAAACTCCACTTCCAACAGGACCACCTCATCCTGCCGCTTCGCCCCTGACTGCTGGGAAGGTGCATGTGTTGACGAAGACAGTCCTTGTAAACTATTGTCAACCTCCACGAGCTCATCATGTAACTCGGCCGGACTTGGAGTGAGTTCTCCAGATTCCCGCACTCCAACTTCCGGTACTGCATCACGTGCTCTGAGGCGTTTTGCCTCAGGTTGCTCCTCCAATGATGACGGACGCTTCTTCATAGCGTTCATGAAAGTTTTAATTGTATTGTCGTTACGCTGTTGCAGCATAACAATCTCATCAAGCAGACCCGTAATCACCACCTGAGCCACCGGATCCGCCAAAAACGCAGACTCCGGTGGCACTCGCTGGCTGGCAGATATGAGGTGTCTCCAGACTGCCTCTGCCTGAGGGTCCAACACCTCCAACGGCGTCCCAATCTCCTTTCCTTTCCCTTTCTCCGCGTACAATAAGCGCCACGAAGATGGTGCACGACGAGGTGACGGAGATGCTTGTCAGGGCAGTGTTTGAGGTCGGGGTTGACCTCAAGTCTGCGTCCTCGCTGACAGTTCATCCCGTCTGCGCCCTACTACATCCCAAGGCCCGCCTACTCATGCCCCGGTACTCCTCGGAGGCGATCGCCTCCGGTCTCTTCTATACGTCTCTCGCGGGGGCGGCATCCTCTCTCGTTGTTGTCAAGGTTGCACCACCTTGCTCTTTCCTTGCTGTTGACACCCCGCATCGTCGTCCACGTCCATGGGTGCTACCTGTGGCGCAGTTAGTGCTTTCTCATCCGAAAGGAGTGTACTTGCACTCTGGGTCTGCGTCTGCTGCATCGGCATTGGCATACCCCACATAACCTGTCCTCCCATCTGCTGTCCAGGACCAGCTGGTCCTGGGAAGTATGGCATCTGGAAAAACGGCGGATAAAACTGCGGAGGTTGTCCAAATTGGGCTGGGTTTTGCCCAAACTGGGACACCACTGGATACGACGCCACAGTCGGCGTTGTTACAGGCTGCTGAATGTTTTGCTGGGGGCAATCCCCCCCTCCTCCAGAAACCTGTGGGTTCTGAGGCTGCTGCTCACTGGTCGTACCCTGGTAAGGGTACGACATGGTAATACGAAAATGTTGACGTGTTGGTGGGAAAAAACACACTAAATTCCCCATCATCAGGTTACATAACCTGATCCGAACGCCAACTCCGCATCACAATCTGCATTATCTCATCAGATAGATCAATCTCCATCTTATCTATCCAGAACAACTGTGATCCGATCCGGATCAGACACTCAGTCGATCTGAGCTCTGACTGATCCTGCCTACATCTTATCACTGCCATCAATCTAAGCATGTGAGCGCTTAGCAAGCTGATTTGGGCGCTTCACACCCTGCAGTTCTAAGTACCAATCCAGCGCTGCCAACTTGGCACAAGTGTGATACGACTCCCATGTCGTATCACCTGCACTCCATCGTACCTCGAATTCGAGGTGTGTTCCTCCCTGCCACCGATGGCCCAGAATATCCTCAACAAACCATTTCTGTTCATCACTGGCACCAAAATCATATGGCTCGGGCGTCACCCGATTAGGGAACATAGCATCATCGCTTGCATTATATCGCCTAAGTAACGATACATGAAACTTAGGCACAATCTGATGTGCTTGCAGAGCTACAGGCAGCTCCAGAACATAGTTCGATGTGCTTGGTTCTGCAACCAAGACTTTATATGGTCCAATGAATTTTGGACACAACTTCCTTGCCCTTCCTTTCAGAAGATTCAAGTTTTCCGTCGACAGATATACTAACGTCCCAGGCGTTAGCTCTGGTTCCTCACTCCGCCTATCATTTGTATGGCGTGCCTGTATAACACGCACGGCAATGATAGTGTTGTGTGCATTGGCTAGATTCTCCAATGCTTGCCGTGCAAAGTCCTTCACCCCCTTGTGAACGACTCCGTCCGTCCTTAGTTCGCGCAGCATGGAGGGCATGTACCCTCCATTGAGCTCAAACGGCGCATATTTTGTGGTCTCTGACACACTTGCGTTGATCATGAACTCGGTTAGCGGTATCCTATCTACCCAGTCACGTTGGTCCGGTTGGACCACCATACGAAAGATCTGGGCAACACTTCGATTCACTCACTCTGTCTGTCCATCCGTTTGCGGATGAAACGATGTGGACATGAGCAACTTAGCCCCCAAGAGCTTGTGAAGTTCTCGCCACCAGTGAGACATAAACTTTGCGTCTCGATCACTCACGATCAAACTTGGAAGGCCATGTAGCCTTACAATCTCCTTCAAATAGAGCCAGGATAATGCGGATGCAGTAATGGTTGTGTGCACCGGTATCAAGTGCACCATACTAGTCATTCGGCAAATAACCACCCAAAGGTAGTTATAACCTTTGGACTCGGGGAATGGACCAACAAAGTCCATCCCAATGGAGTCCCACGGCTTCGTCGGGATGGGCAAGGAATGCAACTTCCCTGCTGGCTTCCTATTGCTGGTCTTTGACCGCTGGCAGGCCTCGCAGGTCTGGCAGAACTGCATCACTTCTTTCTGCATCTGAGGCCACCAGTACCATTGCCTCAGGTATTCCAGTGTTTTGTTGGTCCCAAAGTGACCAACAACCTCATGCACTTGAGTGACGACCTGCGTGATTAATGTTCGGTCGCGTGGTAAGCACACCACGTTGTGCCCTCGAACGTTCATTATCTGGACCAGTCCTTTCTCATCCACGCTGAAGCGTGGGTGGGAGTTTGCGTTCTGCCGGATTTCTGTATAGAATGCATCGCGGCTATAGCCCCTCAGTACCTTCCGGAGGTACTCATCGGTTTGAGGAACAGGAGGGTTACAATACTCTCCTGTAGGCGATAACGTGTCAGCAAGCCTAATGTTGTGGCCATACGGTCCACAACTGCTCCCAGTCTCGCCCTGGCATGGCATTGTCGCCTCCTTTGGCCGAGCCTGCTCTAATTGCTCAGCTTCTATGTCTCGCCCCTCTTGCCGCTCCTGCAGTCGTTGACTGCATCGCAGCTCGGTTGCTTGCATAGCACGAAGCTCGACCACATGCTCCTTCACCTCTCTGTAGCGATGGTATGGAAGATCATTGCCCTGTGGATCAATACGAATATCCGCATCGACATAATCATGCGTATCATGGTGTTCACCAACTCTATCACTCTCAAAATACCTCGAGAGACAGTCGGCTACCTTGTTCAGTTCGCCTTTGACATATGTGATGTCAAAGTTGTAGCAAGACATATAATCAATCCACCGGCATTGCCGGGGGGACAACGTTGCTTGAGTTTTGAAGAACTCAAGTGCTTTATGGTCTGTAATGATGTGGATCTTATATCCCATCAATTTGTCTTCCCACTTGAGAAGTGCCTCAAGTATCGCCAACGTTTTGAGCTCATGGACCGCATAATTCTGTTGGGCTGAGGTGAACTTCCTCGACATGAACCCAGCCGGTCGACAATTCTGCCAGGAACTTCCCTGGCCATACATTGCACCTACTCCGGTCTTTGAGGCATCACAGATGAGCCAAATCAGCTTATCACGTCTGGGATCTATGGGACGAATGACTGGCGTCTTTGAGCAGATCCTCTTGATCATCTCAAAACAGCGTTGGTGTATAGGTCTCCATATGAATGGAGCTCTGTTCTGCATGATGGACATCAAAGGTCCAGTATATGCTGTAATATCAGGCAGACAGTTGCTGATATAGTTCACTAGTCCCACGAATCTTTGCACATTGTTATAGTTACGAGGCACACGCCATTCACGTATGCGATCGATTTTGTCCTGGTCAGGGTGAATACCCTGACTGTCAATCTTGTGTCCAAGGCAATCTACTGTCTCGGCATATAGTTCACATTTCTTCCACTTGAGGTACAGCAGATTAGACCTCAGTCGCTCGAAAATAACACAAAGATGCTCTTCGTGTTCTTTGATTGAATCGGAGTATATGAATATGTCGTCCAAATATATATGGACGAACCTCCCAATAACATCCCGGAAGATGGAGGTCATCAACCTCTGAAACGTTGCAGGAGCATTACAATCTCCTATCTGCATGATGTTGCTCACATATGTTTCCGTGATCGACGAGAACACTGTCTTCAGGATATCAGACAAGCAAATTCTCACTTGCTCATAAGCATCTGTCAGGTCAATTTTTGACCTGAACTTTGCTCTTGCCACATCCTCTCGAATCACTTCCTGATCCGGAAGTGGCGTTACGTCCTTTACGGTGTTGTCGTTGCGTTGGCAAGCATCCAACGCTGTTCTCAATGTACCATCTTTCTTTGGAATGCACAATAGCGGAGCAGCTTGGGAGGCCGGTTGGGCCTCCCACCAGTGGGCTCTCAGGTACCAATTGGTCTTGTCTCAGAGCTGCTGCTGCAGCGCCATTGGACATCGCGGCAAATGATATTTATACACCTTATTCTCATCAATAAGGTTGATTTCATGATTGACCTCATGCCAAGGAGGTAACTCCTCCTTGGTTCCATTCAGAATATCCCCAAATTTCTGCTGCCACTGCAATCATAGGTCCGGAATGTCCTCCTTCGTAAAACCACTGGTTTTACCTTTGCCCTTCCGGTCCACATCCTTCCGTGGATGCCCGGACAGCTTTGCTTGTACGGCTGGGTGGCCATACTTCTCTCTGAGGGCAGTAATCCTCAGCTCACTGTCATCCAGCATGTGCAGTTGCACAGGCACTTCCTTTTTGCTTCTCCGCGACGTCACAGACAGTCCGTCGAAGAATACCTCACTCGGTGGCGATATCTCGTCATCACTAGCCTGACAATATGACTCCTCCTTCAACATCCATCATGGTCCATTCCACGCATACATCGATGCCACTAGCTCATTCTACTCAGCAGGCATTTGTGGATCAAACGCCCATTCAAACGTGGGATGAGGTACCGGTCGATCCCAAATTGACTGATTCGTATGTGTGGAGGATGCCTTGTCCTCCATCAGTCCTTGTTTGTCACCCGTTACTAAGTCCTCGACCTTCACTCGCAACGACGTCGGCTGGCACTCTGTGCTTGCTGTGTGCTGAGGCCACTTGTCCTCAGGCTTACCCTGCTTTTCACACTCCATCTTGGGGCTCTCCCCCCTCTTCAGAGTACATTCGTACTCTACAGCTTCGCTCTCCAGCATCAACACAGCAGGACTATCCGTTGGCAAGCTTGCATGAGCTTGCTCCTCATCCTCTCCATCCTCCACTGTAGGCAGTTTCTTGCCTCCGCCTAGTCAATGTCACCTGACTAGCACCTTCTTCTCCGTGGCCCGGTGTCAATGGAGACATCCATCGCCATTATCTATGGTCACTCACACTGCAGGAATGATGGTGCCATCCACCACTATCTCATTCTTTGCGAAGTCAAGCACAACCTTGTGCTTCCTCATATACGGCATGCCTATAATCATGTCATAACGATCAAAATTTGCCACGTCAAGGTACTCTTTCGTCCTTGATTTTGCACAGGTGATACTCGCCTGCGTACCAAACTGTACTGCAGCTCGGCTGCCCACAGTACCCAATTGAAGAAGTAATGGCTCCTTCAATTCACTCACAGAAATATCATGCACTTGGCAAAACTGAGGTGTCACCCCAGTAGTCGTACTACCTGAATCCCACAATGTCCATGCCTTGTGGCCATTCACTTCAACGTACGATGCCAGACACTCCTTGTCTTCACACTTCAACACTGGCCGTACCAGCTTCTCCGGAGCCTTGCGAAGGTGTACTTTATACACCTTCACATTGGCTGCTCCAACTGGTCAGTCTAGCGCGCTGGCCAGGTAGTCCGTCAGAGCTCCCATGAATTCTGAGTCTGACTCCCAGGCATAATAGTCGTTGTCATATACGTCATCCGACAACTCCTCTACCACAGAGGCGTTTTCATCCTCTGGTGCATCAGGACTGAGGTTCTCCACCTCTTCGTCTTCCACATCAGGTTCATTTCCCAAGTCTATCCCTTCAGCATCTGGGATAGCAGTGTGTGCCGCCCGTACATATGCACGTGGCTTAACCATAGGCCGTCCACCGCCCACTGGACATGCATTCACAAAATGCCCAGGCTGGGCACATTTGAAGCACTTATTCGCCATGAAAGGGTGAGCTGCTTCAAACTTCGGTGGCCCAGTCGGTGTTGGCACTTTAGCCTCACCAGCAGTCTGGTGCGGCCGAGCACCCTCTCAGTGTGGACCCCTCTGAACATCCTGCACTGGTGCATTCCTACGGTCCCCAGGCCGGTCGCTATGGAAGCATCGTTCCTGCCGAGGTGCTGCTCTTATCACGAACCTCGGGTTCGTATTGCCCACCATTTCTTTTCGACGGGCCCAGAAGGTGCCTACCTTCTGAGGCTCAGCCTTGTTTGCTGAACGAACCTTTGAGCTATGTAGCCCAAAGTGTCGTGCAATTTTATGGGCTTGCTCATAGCGCAACACATGCGCTACAAACTCCTCAACGGTATTCACTTTGGGCGATAGCCCGTCATCACAAATGAGAGACTCTCTCATTGCATCGGGTATCCCACGCAGGAAGGTATCGATCATTACCCAGTTGTCTGGATAAATAGACATATTCTGTGCGTGGTCTATCAAGGTGTCATAGAAACCTTGAACACCCAATCGTTCAGTGTAGGACGTTGCAATGAACGCCTCCCGAGCATCCTGCATGGTAGATGCACTTACGAACCGGTTATACAATTCAAGGATTACATCCTTGAACGTCCATTGCTGTCGTGCACAATTATAGTGCAAGACATGATGTCGAAACCAGGCCTTGGCTGGTCTGTCTAGGAACTCCAGGAGAACAAATACACGTTCTTGATCCAGACGATCCCCCCCATACTGGCATGCTGCCAGATGGTTACACACATCCATCGTCCAGTTTTCCAAGTCACTAAACTTGGACTCCCCTCTGTATGGTTGGATATGTTTTGACTCTGCCTTACGCGGTTTGATACCTTCGGGAAGGTGCAATGCTATGCCTACCGCATCGTCAATTATGCTACTGAGGCGTTGGTGCATATTCTCAGTATACACCTTTGTCGCCTCAGTTATCCCAGGCGTTTTATTCCTACCTTCTGCTGGAGGTACTACTGAGAATGCACGCACTGGTTGGTGACCTGTATAGTGCACTTTCCCTGCATCATTCCAATGCAGTGGGCTCTCCTGGCCCCTTAGCCCTTCTGTCACCTGTCTTTCAGGGACTCGGCTCAGATCCGCCGTGGGCGGGTCCCCCCTCCTAGTGTCAGGCTGACATGTCCGTTGGACATATTTCCTTCTCATCTCGTCGATGGGCGTTATCCCATCGAATAAAATCCCCTGGTCATATATGCAGGAGTGTCCCTGGCGTTTCAGGTCTTGGTTCCGCATGCGCTGATAAGCTACCCTCTCCGTGAACTTATCAGCCAACGGCACTTGGTTTGTCAGTGGAGTATTCTCCACTGATTCCTGTTTTGGGTGAGGGTGCCTTGTCCCCCCCGTTTCGGGTAGGTTGCTATCTACCACAGGTATGGTAGACACCGATTCAGCCGTCGACAGAGGTCTCCTTAGTTGACCTCTGAATACATTTTGTCTCTGTGCTGCTGCGAACCTTGCAGCGAACTGCTCGTCAGACTCTCCTGCTTGCTGGGGCGCATATATATTGCTCATCGCCTCTTCCAGGTGGGGAGACAACTCTGGCTTTGCCACCGAAGGTATACTCGGAATCAAGTTTGCCCCCTCTGGGGTCGAGGCAGCTGATCCTCAATTAGCCTTGTAGTACATATATGCTTGGACTTCCAGCTCAAAAATCTGGACATACAATGTAATGTATTCAACGGTATTCAATTGAGGTACATTATCACCTCTAGCCTGTATCAACCGTATGTGTTTCAGTACATACAGTCCTAGTCGAGCACATGTGGTATCCTTCGTAATGCTAGGGTATCTTTTCCATAGCATAGCACACTGAACCTGAAGGGTGGACTCACTCCGTCCACTCTCCTCATCATCGGAAGTTTCGTCTTCCCAATGTACTGCCGGTGTTCTTGGCTCAGGAATTGTCGTTTCCTGCGGCACTCCAACTCCCTGATGACGTTGCGTCAGTGGAGTGGACTCAGTTGGCACTCTCCAACTGCCCGCCTCAGGCCTCGGCATCTTCCCCAGGAAGTACGACGAAGGTCTGCAACCTTCAGTTGGTCTCTGAGCACTACTCCTGCTCTGGAACTGTCGCCCTGACCTCCCAGTCTGCATGGAAAATTCATGTTCCCTGCCGGATCACTGTTCCAGGTCTTCCACAGCTGCCCCTGGTCTCGCTGCACCGCTTGGCACAGCTGTCGGCTGCACTTCACTCCATTGCATCCCTCCTGGCATCCTCTGAGGCTGCCGGGAAGGCTCGGACTCTGTATATTCTGACCCGGGACGACCTGGGTCAGTCACCGCAGATTGAGGATACGCCAACGACTGGTCGATGGTCTCACCATTGCGTGTTGGTTCAGCAGATTGATTGGTCTCCATCCAATCAGGTGTTGATACGTCTCTATTAACCCGGAAGCGTGTGTCAAAGAAGTTGATGCACTGTTTGATGCAATCACAGTCTAGGCTATCGGTCTAGACACATAGTCTTCGTTTGTAGTAACAGAATTGAACCCGAAAGGTTCAAAAAAGTGAAACAAAGTCAAGTATGGTTTAGCCTTACAGTCACACTAACAGAACCAGATCAATAATCGATTCTAGTACTACGAAGTATGACAGTAAAATTGGCTGCCTTATGTAAGGCAGCCAGCATGTATGTAAAGTAACGATAACTAATCAATATAATTGTATATTAATTAATTAACTAAAATACAATATGTTACATCAATAGTGGTGCGAAGAATAAGTGGTGCCATAAAAAGTAGTCTGAGAGTAATTGGAGTCTGTAGCTGCAAGTTATCAGTGTAAAAATATGAGAAAAATAGTGCTGGAAGCGCTAGAGCGTGGCACTTCTGGTGGTACTAGTAGGCCTATATGAGGTGTGGGTATTGGTGCTATCAGTAGCCAGCCACAATGCAGGCTCATCAACATTCAGTCTCAAGCTGCAGTCAAATGGGGTTTATTCCAAGAGTTTGGTTGGATTTTCAAAGAAGATGATAGCACTTTAAAATTTTGGAGTCCAAATGGTCAAATTTGACCGTCCTTCATGAAAAACCCACTAGACCACCAGATCTTAGCAGAAATGGAGTCTGAGAAGTTCTGAATCTTTGAATTTAGACCTCTTAAATGCTTCAGCCAAATACAGTTGGATCCTTTATAACCAATGGGTCTATAACCAATAAAACTCCTTAAAAAACTGATAGGTTTTGACCATCCACTGACTTGGCTTGCAAGGAATGTGGTTAACTCTCCAATAGTGGATAACCAATGGATATAGAGAAGGTTCATAACCAATTATTTGCCCCAAAGATTTAAATTTAAGATTGATAAATTGATTTGTCCTACTAAGGAAATGTGTGTTATGTGAGAAACTTAATGTGAATGTTGTTAGAAGACTCTTCTTTCTCTTCTTTATTTCTCATTTTCTTATCTTTTGTTACCTTCTGCGAAGGTGATATGTCACAGAGCACATGCATGTGACAGGTCATGAGGCATTGTATAACAACTCACAACCCAGGTCACATGACTTGTCAGCTCAAGTTTTGGACTCCTGGCTCTGGGGAATCTTAAACTTGTTCTTTTTGGATTCTTTTTTGCCAAGTGAGTAGACTTAGATTGTACCAGTATTCTGCTGTTAAATACATTTTTGAATCCCTCTTTGCCAGCTGTGTGACTGAGCCATAGCCTCCAGAGGTCACCCTTACAAATGTAGATGACAATTGTCTCTCTATGTTGGAATCTGAGTAAATGGCCACTGTGAGCATATCACAATATTGCAATATCACATCACCATTTGTCGTGATAGAGACAAAGGAGTAAACAGCTTTGTATACCACACACTATAGTTGGACACCCTCAGTTGTTTATCATATGGACTGAGGGTGAGTTATCATTTTACACTGGCTCAAAAAACTGCCCCAATGTTTGGCCTTTTTTTAAAGATTCACATAGTGTGCAACAATTACCTAAACGGAAAATTGTGAAAAATCACATAATATACAACTGCATCCTGGCTTCATAATGATGTATAGATCATGTGATTTGGACAAGAACTCGCTGATTAATAAATTAAACAAAATATTCAATTATTGAAACAGTTTTTTGACCCACTCTAATTTATTCTAATTTTCATATCCAGTACTTGGTATAGCCTCTATTTGCCTTTATAACTGCTTTGATCCTTCTAGGCATGCTCTCTATGAGGCTTTGGCATATCTCTAGTGGTATTTCATTCCACTCCTTGACCACTCTCCCACAACTTATGCACTCCTTTAAAGGGTACTTCATACTCCAAAAGTTTGCACTTGATGTAAACCCAAAGGTGTTCAATGAGATTGAGGTCAGGAGATTGGGCAGGCCAGGATATCACAATGATGTTGTTATCAGAAAACCAGGTTGTTGTCTGTTTGAAGGTGTGTTTTGAGTTGTTGTTCTGCTGAAAATATCATCCTTCCTCCTCCATTTCCAACTTCTCAAAGCTTTCCACCACTCCC
This sequence comes from Termitomyces sp. MG16, assembly GCA_003313075.1. NCBI lineage: Eukaryota > Fungi > Basidiomycota > Agaricomycetes > Agaricales > Lyophyllaceae > Termitomyces > Termitomyces sp. MG16. Next base: position 16,271 of record QGOA01001848.1, read on the forward strand.
TCATCCAAAATTTCACAATATTATGCAGTATCCATCTTCCACTGAACTTTTATGAGCTTTTCCTTCATGTTTGACAGTTAGTGTAGCAGTCAAATAGTAGTTCTTCTGGAATTTTCCACACATATACCTTCCCATCTGATCCCATCCAATTAATCTTTGTCTCATTACTTCACAAAACTCTTTTCCAATCCTCCACTGTTCAGTTTTCATTATACTGAACAAACTTGAGCCAGTTTGCATGATGAGCAGTTTTCTTTGTTGCTATCCAGTTTTTTGCTGATGTAAGGGCGACCTCTAGAGGCTGTGGCTCAGTCACACAGCTGGCAGAGGGAGATCCAAAGTGTATTAGAATATATACTGACAATATCATAATAGCTACTCACCTGGCAGAGGAAGATCCAAAGAGAACAAGTCTAGGGATTTCCTATGCCAGGTTGGATGCTTCTGAGGCCTCTGAAGCATGGAAAACAACTGTACAGTACAACAAAACCTTAAAAACTCAAGAATTGCCTACACAAACAATTGCACAAATAAGGGACAAACTCTGGATTATATAAGCAGTCTGGAAACAGTGCTGAGGGGCCCACACTTGTCTGAATGGTAGCTAAAGAACCAGAGCACCTCAAGGGCTGAGAGTAGTACTAACAGATAGTGTTGAAAGAATAGAAACAGTAAAATGAAATAATGTCAGAAGAAATAAGAGAATGAATGAAGGAAGAGTGAAGAGATGAGGAGTAAGAAAAGGAAGAAATGAGGAGTCCCCTGACAGCTGATTCTTCCCACAGTGCCCTTTTCCAGGCCAGTTTTTGCTTGGATTTGATGCTGAGAATACCCCTCATTGAGGAGAGAAGTAACAGAAGAGTGATTGGCAGCAGAAACAGGTCACATAATGGTGGTAAAGTGTCAAGAAAGTGATTGATTGAAGTTGAACATATCAAATTAGTATAAACAAGGTCATATGACATTGTTTATACTTCCCACAATGTGTCTCCATCTTCTACTGATGAAAAGTGTTGAGAAAATATGAAAATTAAAATGAGTCAAAAAACTGCCCCAATGATTGAATATTTTGTTTGATTTATTAATCAGCAAGTTCTTGTTTAGATCATGTGATTTATACATCATTATGAAACCAGAATGCAGTTGTATGTCATATGATGTTTCATGATTTTTTGCCTAAGTAATTGTTGCACACTATATTAATCTTTCCAAGAAGACCAAACATTGGAGCAGTTTTTTGAGCCAGTGTAAACACCTGCATGCTTCATGTCTCAGCAAGCCAATTCAGAAGCTCTCTCAGATGCTATGGCTCCTCAAGACAAAGCTTAGACTTGCTTGCTTCACCTAGAGATGCAGGTGCAGCTCACTCAAGGACCCCTTACCTAGCACACTACCAAATTGACTCTCCTCTGTCAAATGACCAACACCATTTCTGATTCCCTTTGCACCCTCTGTAAAGACAACCTCTGGAGGCTATGGCCCAGTCACACATTTAGCAGAGAGAGATTCAAAGTATATTGGGGTATATACTAACAATATCATAATAACTACTCACCTAACAGAGGAAGATCTAAAAAAAAACAAGTCTAAAGATTCTCTATGTCAGGATTGATGCTTCTGGGGCCTCTGAAGCAGAAAACAACTGTACAGGACAATAAAATCTTAAAAACTTGAAAATTGCCTAAACAAATAATTGCACAAATAAGGGGCAAACTCTGGCAAACTCTGGCTTATATAAGTGGTCTGTATGCAGTATTGAAGGGGCCACACTTGAGCTGAAGAAACAGAGCACCTCAAAGGCTAATACTGTCAGGAGACTCCTTATTTCTTTTCTCTTTCATTCTTTATTCTTTCATTCTTCCTTCATTCATTTTCTTATTTCTTCTGTCATTCTTTCACTTTACTGTTTCTAATCTTTCAACATATTTATTAGTACTACTTTTAGCCTTTGAGGTGCTCTGGTTCTTTAGCTATCATTCAGACAAGCATGGCCTTTTTAACATCATATATAGACTACTTATATAAGCCACAGTTTACCTTTCTGATTTTCAAAGTCCAGAGTTTTCCTGCCTTGTTTGTGCAATTGTTTGTTTAGGCAGTTTTCAAGTTTTTTTTAAAGTTTTGTTGCCCTGTACAGTTGTTTCTGTTAGAATCCTAGTACACAGCAGCAATATACAGGTGTGACCAACACCTAGATTGATACATAGTAAGTTTCAATCTAGGTTAATGTTAGTCTGATAGATGTGTAAGTAATTCTATAGTAACGCACCCTCAGAACATATAAACAGAACTGAGGATGCTCCTGGTGTGAGTGAAGTATATATACATTGGTGGACAAAGCAGTTGTGCCACTCATAGTGGCCCTGGCACTGTGTTCACAGTATACCTTTGTGTCATCACACATATCACATCCATGACACTCTAACAGTTTCCCATGGTTCAGAGCCCCAGAAGCAAAAAGAAATCTCTTGGAAGATTGTTGCAAAATGCTAAATGATTTCACAAATTCATGAGCATATCTATGCCCATGCTCATCTCCATCTACAATAACATGAGCAGCATTTCAAGCTTGCCTGGTGTTAGACGGACATATTATATTAGGTCAGTGAGACTACGTGGTCACGTGATTTGGGGGTTTATAGACGTAATTGCGTGACTCTACATCCTCAGCTGTTATTGTCATTAAGACGATTCTCTGAGGATTACTTCGACTGTCTCTTAGATTCTTAGAACTGGTTTCACAGGTTATGGGCTTCCCCTTCTAGGGCAGCCAGTTTTCCGAGATCCCTAGGGACAGTTTTTTCTCTTTATCTTCCTGGCCTTTCTCGTTTCCTCCTCTTTTCGACTGCGTTGTATCGCACCGACGTTTTCCCAGGTTCTTATTCTTCGGTCGTCACCATGTCCGACCCATTCTCTCAGCCACCCCAACCTGGCCATCCTGACCGAGTGATGGAGGGTTCTTCTCAATGGTCTCAGTCTTCGGGTTCCCATCCCCATTCCGCACCTTTTTCTCGCAATCTTCCTCCTCATATGCATCCGTATCCTCCGGATTCTTCTGATACACTTGTCTCTCATCATTATCACCATCCTTGCAAACGTTCTCATTTACATCGCCCGCATATATCCTCTTCTTTGTCCAATTCTTTTGTCTCTCCATCTCACAGCACACCTACACCGGTTTCTTCTTCTCATACCCCACTTGCACATACATTACACATACCTACGCCTGTTCGTCCTGTTAAATCGCATTTATTCCATCCTCATCCGCGTTCTGTTCCTATTCCTGTTTCAACTTCCGCAATTCCTCCTTCTGTGCAGCCTTCTGTGGCCACTGGTTTTTATCCTCCTGTTGATACAGCTCGTTATACTCCTCCTTCCCCTGTTCCTGTTCCTTCTTTTCCCTTTTCTCGTCCTCTGTTGGTCTTTCTATCAGCTCCTTCTCCTACTCCATTCATTCCACACTCACCGCCCTTGGCTTCTTCTCCCGTTCCTCTGCCCCCTGCCAGCCAACCGGCTCCGCCTTTCCCCTTCCCACACCCTTGGTATGCTTACCCCTATTACTTTCCTTCCCTTCCTCTTTCTCCTCCGGGACTTCCTTTTGTTCCCTCCCCTCCTACCTCTTACCCCGCTCCTCCTGTTCCTCCGGTCCCCACTTCTTTTCCTGTTTCCTCTGAACCCCTATCTGATTCCAAACTTCCTCCCCTTTCCACTATCCCGCGGTTCTCTTCTTCTGCGGATTGGGGTCTGTGGATAAATCCCGTCATGGGTTTGATCGACCACATGGGACTTAATGGGCATGTCTGTCCCATCCCTTCCCCAGGTGCTCCTTACGATCCGACATGCAAGGTTGTCGTGGCACCCACCCCTCCTCCTCACTCCACTCAGGACGCTTCTCGAGCTTACAAGATTTTCTGGAAGAATGACAACATCTGTTCTTACATTATTTCTGGCAAGTTGTCTGCGGAGATCTTCAACTCTCTTCCTCCTGCTCGTGGTGGTCCCCATAATTTTCCCATACGCACCGCTCGCGATCTTTTGGATTTCCTCAGGAAACGCTTCAGCGCTTCAGTGTTGGGAGTGTGGCCTCGGCGCAACGAGTCAAGGATTCCGTTCTCAACCTCCACTGTGCTCTGAACGCTATACCTTCTTATGTTCAGGCCTGGCGGATTGCAGTGAACCAACTTTCTCAGACTCCTTGGGACTTCACCGCGTATGAGAAGATCCAGAAATTTATGGACGGCATCCCTGATCATCGGGCTTTCACTTTCCTGCGTGAGGAAGTTCGTCGTTCCTGGACCAACAATCCCGGGGGTTCTTTTGACTTCTATACTTTGGCGGACACTATTCTCGAGACCAACATTGATGTCCGTCATCGACTCCATGCCACGGGCTTGTTTTCTGAGAAGTCTTCTATCTCGCATGCTTCTCAACGTTCATCTCTCTCCTTGGTCTCAGCCTCTCAACAATCGACCTCTCAACAATCAGCTTCTAATCAATCTTCTATATCGGACGCTTCACCCCATCGCCGTCCACATTTGCCTGTCTCCTCTCAAGACTCGGTGGCCTGCCTGCAGGCTCATATTGCAATCTCGGAACTTTCTCCTGAGGACCCTTCTACTTCTTCTACTACCTTACAAGGCACTGTCGATATTGATGTATTACCTCATGTAATCGACGACGACTCCAATGACACCGCCTTTCACCTTTATGATTTGCCTGATGAGCATGTGCCACATCCATATCATGCGCTTGTCAGCTCCACTGATCCTGTTGTCTTGGCCTCTTTATCGTCCCACTTCAATGTGATTCTTGATTCGGGCTGCACGACACACATCATTCGTGACCGACATGTTTTTTGGACTTACCACGAGAACCTTGCGGTACCCGTTGGCACGGCTAATCGTGGGAAATTGACCACTCTCGCTCGTGGTGAAGTTAGGTTCCGTGTCCATCTTGACGGTCAACCCGTTATTCTTATTCTCCCGGACTGTCTGCATGCGCCCGACGTTCCCATTAATCTCCTTTCTGTGGGTTCGATGACGGAACGTGATTTAGCACTCTGTTTTGATAAGGAGGCTACTACCATTTATTTTCCCGAATCGTCTCATCTTCGTGGAAAGTCATTACAGGCCACGGTTCTGAATTGCCTCTCTTTCCTGTACTGTGATTTTGTTCTGCCTGGATTGCCAGACAATCTTTCGATGCCGGCCATTTCATCTTCATCCCTGAATTTCCTAAAAATTATGGTTACTCCGACTCTATGGCACCGCCGACTGGGACATCCTGCGAAAGACACCACCAGGAGCGTCTTGACCAAAGGCTCGGCGACTGGGGTTGACTTTAAAGGTTCTTTCCAAGATGATCATTGCATCCCTTGCATTATTGGCAAACAACCGGCTTGTCCTTTTGATAATCTCCAACATCGTGCCTCTGTGGTCTGCGAACTCTTACACATGGATTCTTGCGGCCCTTTTCCGACTCACTTTGCAAATGGAAAGTCATCATACTTTCATTCTATCCTCGATGATTGCTCAAATTATGGGAGCACTGTTCTCTTGGCGAGGAAGGATCAGGCATTCAAACACTTCAAGGACTTTCAGGCCTGCCTGGAATTGAAATCTGGCAATAAAGTCACAACCGTTCGATGTGATGGTGCTAAAGAATTTGTTGAAGGTCGACTGAAGGATCATCTTGACGCTGGAGGTATCACATTACAATTGACGGCTGCTTACGCCCACCAGCAAAACGGGAAAGCAGAAAGATACATTCAGACTCTGGAAGACACCGCTCAGATGCTTATGGCGGAGGCTGGACTTCCTATATCTTTCCTTGGCAACGCCATTTTGACGGCACAATATCTACGTAATCGATTACCAACGACAACCTTGCCAGACGTAATGACTCCTTTTGAGATCATTGAAGGCCACAAGCCTGATCTCTCGCATCTTCGAGTCTGGGGTTGCCAGTGTTTCGTCCTCTATCCCAAGGAGACACATTGGAAAGGTAATACCCGTTGTTTTGAGGCCATATTTGTTGGGTATGAAGAAGGACGCATAGGTTGGCGCGTTCGTGACATGAATGGCCGCTATTTCTTTTCTCGGGACGTTGTGTTCAATGAAAACATTCGTGGCAAACTACAGCCAAACACATCTCTTCCCATTGAATTGCCTTCCTCTACAACGTCAACGGATTCTCAACATTCTTCTTCTAACACTCAGACCAATCGCCTGTCTCCGAATTCGCCTGAAAAAACCCCTACAGTAAATGGATTAGTTGACTTAAACCCTCATACTCGGCCTTCAGATCCACCTCCTCGGCCTCGTTGAAAGATCATGATGACGGATGCGGGTCAAGCATTTTTCGATGATATGCATAAGAAGAATGAGCGTTTAGTGAAACTTCGCGCAGACCAGCAAGCATGGTTATCTCCTCATCAAGGCCTATCCGCCATTATAGATCTTGATGCTTTCCATGACACTGCAGATCTCTCGATACCTCTCATAGACATCACATGTTTCGAATCACTTGCTGTGAACTAGTACAAAGTATACGCGACCTTTGGCACCAATACTCCGAAGTTCAAGCCTAGCAAACCTTTCAATCTCGATAAGGCACCAGGAAATTATTTCGAAGCGACGCATTGATCAGACGCTGAGGTCTGGCAAGCAGCAATGGAGCGTGAAGTTGACAGTCTACGACAACTACAAGTCTTTATGCCTGCAGATTTACCCCCTAATCGTAAAGCTATTGGAGTTTGTTGGGTCTATGCCCACAAATTCAATCCTGATGGGTCGATAATTTGAGGAATGGAGAAGGCACGTCTTGTAGCCCAAGGTTTTAGTCAATGGCCTGAAGATTACGGAACGACTTACGCACCAGTAGCAAAAATGACGAGCATCCGAATAGTCTTGGCATATGCTGCGATGTACGACTTAGAGCTCTTTACCTTCGATGTGAAGACAGCATTTCTTAATGCTCCTCTATCACAAAAAATCCATTGCAAGCAGATACCCGGTTTTCCAAATACAGATCCGACGAAAGTAAATCAAGTTCTTTGTGCCCTTTATGGTCTGAAGCAGGCTTTGCACGAATGGTATGAAGTCATTAAGGATGAACTCGAATCATATGGTCTCACCAGGTGCGGTGTTGACCATGCAGTCTTTCATGGTCGCTTTTCCACACCTCCAGATAAATCTATCTCTTTACCCAATAATGGACAAGAATTGTTCATTGTCATTTGTCTACATGTCGATGATGGTCTTAACGCGACCAATTCAAAAGCACTTTACGATTGGATCATTAATCAAATGAGGAAAAGGTTCGAGGTTAAGGATTCTGGAACGACAGATTTATATCTTGGGATTCGCATCGATCGCGACCGATCACAAAGAAAACTTTGGTTATCACAACGAGAATACATACTCGATCTTCTGACGACTTATCATCTACTTGAAGCGGCACCCTTATCACTTCCGATTGCAGGAAAGATTGAAGACTTACCTGATCCTCCTCCAAATGCGTTGCCAGAGATAGCTGATAAAGACTTAAAGTCCCATTATCAACGACTTGTTGGTTCCATTTTATACCTCAGCCTATGTACCCGACCAGACCTTGCCTTCACTGCCATGTCCCTCGGACAACATAATTCAAATCCCTCGCAAAAGCACTTGTTGGCCGCAAAACGAGTTTTACGCTACCTCTCTGGTACACGAAACTATGCGATTGAGTATAATTTCTCGAGGACACTTCCAAATCCTCCAGTTCGGATGATACTTCCAACGGATTTTGGTACAGTCGATGCGGACTGGGCTTCCGACTCTACAGATCGTCGCAGTGTTTCAGGTTACGCTTTTTTCATTTTTTCCAGTCTGGTCTCATGGTCGTCAGTCAAGCAACGGACTGTAGCACTCTCTTCAACAGAAGCTGAGTACATGGCGATTGCACATGCTATGCGAGAGGCTCTGGCCATCCGATACTTCATGACATCCTTAGATCTTCCCATACCTTGTCCTTTTCCAATTTTCTGCGACAACAAGAGTGCTCTCGATATCATGAATTCGGACTCGACAAGTACACGGTCCAAACACATAGACATTCGATACCATTTCATTCGTCAACATCTTCGAAGTGGATCATTTGCTTCGTCATGGATTCCAACTTCCGAGATGATTGCAGACATTCTCACGAAACCGTTGGGAAAGGATCTTCATTACAAGTTCGTGAAGGCCTTGGGTATTGTATCTTTACCTTAAAAATTCCTTTATTTTTCCTATTCTATTTTCCTTTCTCATTCATTGCCCACTTCGTCACTGATGGGGTTGTGTTAGACGGACATTCCCGCTACTTTAGTAGTGGGTCTATGCTCTGCGAACGACACTGGCAAAATTTTCAGGTCTGACTTTCATCACGTGTTCCTCTTTCAGACTTCCCCCGTTTCACGTTATTAACCCTCTCGTGGAATCAGATGTTTTTATATATTTTCTACCATCCTTCT
>QGOA01001849.1:0-17906 GCA_003313075.1 Termitomyces sp. MG16
AAGCAGCTTATTTTTTGTGTATACTACATTGTCAATAGACCGGTCTGGTCTGATTCAGTGTTGTGTGCACACTAAGCTCTCCAAAATTCGTAACTTCGTTACAATCTAAGAGCAACATGTTCTCAGCACTATAAAACTGGCAGAAAGCAAGAGAGGTCAAAATAGGCAAGAAAGTAGGAACATATAGAACAGGACATGACAGTGAGCTCAAAAACCACCAGATGGAGAAATGGCTCACCTTTTCAGGCACCCAACATGAATACAAAGCCCTGTACATGTTGCAGCACATGGGCCACATTGAAAGAATGCACAGGACTCTGCTAGGTAAGGCAAAAACTATAAGATTAGTGGCAAAATGCCCAGAATCATTGTAGAATGAATTCTACCTCACTGCTGCACACTTACATGCCAAAATCATGACTAAATCTCTTCAGGACAAAATCCCATTTAAACTGTGGTATAAACACATTCCAGACTATACATATATGAGGGAGATAGGTTGCTACACATTCATTCTCACTCTTGACCACCACAATCTGAAGCTCAATGCATGCAGGATAGAATGCATACTGCACCTGGCCATAGCAAGTTGCAAATCCAAGAACAACAGACTCAAAGACCAGATGCAGACTATCTAGTTGATATTGGACTTGGGCACATCAAGATTTGTTGTGGGAATTGCTGTTGAATGGGATCAAAAAAACTCACTTGTTCACCTATTTCAGACATCTCTAATTAACAAGATCATCTTGCAATTTGGTCAGAAATCAGCTACACCACTATTTCTCCCTATAGACCCAGGTCTCAAGCTCAGAAAAATTGACAGAGCTACTCTATCACAGGAGGAGCTAGATGCCATCCAGAGGACACCATATTACTTACTTGTGAGATGTCTACTGTATCTCACCATATCTACCTGTCTCAATATAGCATATGCAGTCAGGCAGCTCGCACAGTTTATCAAGAACTACACTGGAGTCCATTGAACTGCTGCCATATAGTTAGTACAGTACCTCAAGAGTACATGCAACTTAAAGCTTACACTGGGAGGAAAATCCAAGACTAGTCCCATCAATTTTGTTGGCTTTACAGACTCTGATTGGGCCAACTGTATTGACACTAGACATAGTATTGGAGGCTATGCATGGAGCTTGGGATCAGGGATGGTGTCCTGGACTGCTCAGAAGCAGAAGACAGTTGCTGCATTATTCTGCAAGGCCAAATATATGGCTGCATTCAAGAGCATGCAAAAATGTATATGGCTACAAGCACTATTCAACACTAAAGGTCACAAGGAGGTCACTGCAAAACCCACACTAATTTTGTGCAACAATAACACCACAATAAACTTGTCTGAGGACCAGGTGTAAGATAATGGCCAGAGTATGCTGGGGCATGGGAAATGCCCTGAAAATCTCCAGGAGCTCCAGAAAAGAAGTCCCCTGACACTAACACTCCTCAGCTGAGACCTTGCATTGTGGTTGCTCCTCCTTGAATAGAAACATGGGCCAGGAAGTAGATCTAGAAGTGTTTGTAGCTGAGTAAAGATAGGTGCTGCCAAGGCCTTAGTAAAGAGATCAGTGACATTGTACTTGGTGTTTATGTATCATATGCAAACTTCATTTGGTTGGACTTGCCCATGCAAGAAGTGATATTTAATATCAACATGTTTGACATGGGCATATAACATTGCAGAAATAGCCACTGGGTACTGTATAGCCACTCTCACACTTCTGCCCCCTCATACCAAGGTGCCATGCTGGCAGAGGGATCCTCAGACTTGTTCTCTTTGAATTTTCCTCTGCTAGGTGATTAGTTATTAATTACACTATTGTTACTGTCTCTAATATCCTTTGGATTTCCCTCTGCCAGTTGTGTGATTAGCTGCAACCTCCAGAATAGACACTCTCCTATTCCACACCCTTAGTCAATTACACATATTGAACTGAGGGTGAGCTCCACTTCCATTGCTTCTTTACCTCACACACTTTACTCATGACATACCAATAGTTACATCCTTGTATCATGTACAATATGAATTTAGTCAATTATACATATTGAACTGAGGTTATATCCTTGTATCAGTACTGGTGTGATTTAGGTTCTAACATACTTATCAAGTCCTCAGAAGCCATTGTAGACACTCTGGGAACTGTCAGAGAATTCCTCATTTCTTCCTTCTTTCACTCTTCATTCTTTCATTCTCCCTTTATTCATTCTCTTATTTCTGCTATCATTCTTTACCTTACTGCTTTTATTCTTTCAACACTATCTATTAATACTATTCTCAGCCTTTGAGGTGCTCTGGTTCTTTAGCTATCATTCAAAAAAGTGTGGGCCCTTCAGCACTGCTTTCAGACTGCTTATATAAGCTGGAGTTTGCCTTTCTAACTTCCAAAGTCCGGAGTTTTCCTGCCTTGTTTGCACAGCTGTTTATTTAGGCAATTTTTAAGTTTTTAAGGTTTTGTTGTACTGTACAGTTGTTTCCCATGCTTCAGAGGTCCCAGAAGCATCCAACCTGGCATAGAGAATCCCTAGACTTGTTTTCTTTGAATCTCCCTCTCCCAGGTGAGTAATTATCATGATATTGTCAGTATATACTCTAATACACTTTGGATCTTCCTCTGCCAGCTGTGTGACTGAGCCACAGCCTCTAGAGGTTGCCCTTACAATACCATGGATTGGTCATTCTGAGATTTGAGTTAATGAGGTGAATTCTGTGGAGTCAGATGTAATATAGACTGTGGCACCTGAGTTGAGAAAAAACAGTGAGGCTTCAAAAAATATAATCAAACTTGAAAGGGCTATTTTAACTTCAGAATTGCAGTTAAAAGAATTGTGCCAGTTAATACTTGTTGTGGGCTGCTCCTTTTCTAATGCAATCAGGCCATCCAAGGCCTCAATGTCCTCAATAAATATGCTCAGCAATGCATCCAATGCAATTCCTGCAAACTCAGTCTTTGTAACTATTGTGGTTTTTCCACTCTGCCCTGCAATATATGCAGTAATAGTATCAGCATTGCCTTTGAGTATTAAAAGCCATCCTATTTAATGGTGTAATTATGATATTTGTTGACTTCTTCTTGTCTCTCTGATGACACCAACTGTGGTTGGATGCACTGGACAATACGCAGTACAATGCTGTCTTCAGCGCCTGGCATGCATAGTTGTGAGAAGTCCTGACAGAGTCCTGGTGTGCTTGAGCAAATGTAATGAGTTGATGTGCTAAGTGATAGCACTTTGGATGCTACCTAGCTAACCATAAGTGCTGTAGTCTAGGCAAAGATATTGAGAAGAGAAAGAATAGCACAGCATAATGTGCTCATAGGTGGCACCACAAATGGTGAAGATGATGAAGATAAAGCTAGCACCCAACTTGGTGACAAAGTTAGAACAAGCTAGTGCAATTTGAATGCTGAGTGTAACTTGGTGCTCAAAGAGTTACAATTCATTTGAAACAAAGTCAAGTAGGGTTAGCCTTACAGTCACACTGACAGAACCAGATCGATAATTCAATTCTAGTACTACGAAGTATGACAGTAAAATTGGCTGCCTTATGTAAGGCAGCCAGCATGTATGTAAAGTAGTAATAACTAATTAATATAAGTGTATATTAATTAATTAACTAAAATATTATATGTTACATGCCCCCCTTTGAGACTGGTAATCAGTCTCAATGTAAAGAGGGACAATTTGTCTGTGTCACTAAGTAGGTCAATGTGGAGGCACTCTGGTCCTCCACGGCTCAAAAACGTCCAGGTCATCTGTCAAAAAATACAACGCTGACGTTAACTGACAGTATGAATTGAAAAAGAGATGAGCCGCCTACGAGGGTTACGCAGACGGCGGACGCGACAACTCGCAGACTGTATCGATCCTCATCTCATTGTTGGTGTTAACCGAGGATGATGAGGCGACGGGGCCTGACAATGTTGAGGCGGTAGGAGCCTGACGATGTTGAGGCGGTAGGAGCCTGAACTGACGTTGAAGGGTGAGATGGAGAGGGGGGATATGGCCCGTGTCGAGAGCGGCGTTGCCATAAGTCTCGACGGTTGGGGTTCATCCCCACCGGATAATATAGTCCACTTTCAAGGTACTCATGACCTTGATCGGATTCGCGGGTGAGGAGGGCGTGAAGACGAATCATATCATTGTCGGTGGGCAGTCGCCAATCATCCCACCGCGTAATGGCTGGGGGCTCTCCATAGATGTCCAGTCGACAATGGCGTTCATCGTCGACCTCGCAGAACTGGTCAATGGAGGCTGTAGCCGCAAGGAATTGATTTTTGAGGTAGACCACGCCAAAAGTATAGGCGTGGTCCACCCACTCTAGAGGTACGCGGTTGGCTATCATGGCACGAAGCACGTCAGCATCGGTGATGTTGACGGCACTAGCCGCGTCAAAATATGGGGGTCGGAACTGGACGTTAGTCCAGCTCATGGGTTCGAAGGGAGTACTAGGGTTGGCGGCATCGTAATCAGCGACCGCCTCACAATACAACCCGGGACGTGCCAGAATCAAGGCCAACAGCCTTGCAAACCGTCCGTGAGCTCTTCCCAAAGGGGACAATCCACGCGTCAAGGCGTGGCCCAGGAGAGTACGCCAGTGAATGCGATACGCTCGATCCACTGCAATGCCATACACCGAATTCATCATTCCTGGCCGACAGAAGTAAAGTACGTTCTGTGCCAGCTTGTCCAGATCGAAGGTGAAACGTACACCTTCAGAATGAAACCCAGAAAGCGTAAAAAACGGTCTTCCGGCTCAGTCCTTCCATTGCAGGTACCCGTCTGGGGTCGGCATGACCGCGATGTTCATGTGATGGGATGATAGATCCAGAGGGGGCAAAATGTGCTCATACTCTGGTGAACACACCAGAGTCATTGTCCTATCCCTCACCGACGGATAATAGTTAATGCTGATGTGCTGAAACTCGTGCAACAGATAATAGGCCTCAGTGCGTAGAGATACTGAGGTGAACTTGTTCTGCGAAAGCTCATAAAGCTTTTGCAACTGCTGGGGATTCATCGGGAATCCCCTCGGTACCACTCGGTTCAACTCCTTTGAGGTATGGTAATACCTCTCTCCCTTTTCTTCCTCGTGCGTCTTTGCGGCCAAGGCTTCATCGCTCACAAATACCGTGTTGGTGAGCTGGGAGTAGTAGAAATGGCGGTCGAGTGCCCCGCCGTAGAACCAGTTGGACCGCTCCACCAACGTCCCACTGACAAACACCCCGAGGCCATCAGGAATACGGCCTGTGGCCTGCTCCTCCTGGTCTTTATCGACCTTTGCCTGCTGGGCAGCCTCGTGCTTCCTCCGAGCCTCCTTTTTGCGTTTCTTGTCTAAACGCACTCAGCGTTTAGCGGGGGTTTCTCCTTCCGAGGGGGTCTCATCTGATGACTCCCCATAATCACTCCCGTCACTCAGTTCATTCAGACCGAGCACGGCCAACGTTAAAAGTTGCCCTTCGACCTTGGCGTCTATCCTCGTGTCCTTTATGGGAACTGCGGACACATACGCCCTCAGTGGTGCCTCAAACTGCACCACTGCTCCAAACCGCATCACAACTCTGTCTGCTCCTCGCGGGACATCTGCTCCAAACTCCACTTCCGACAGGACCACCTCATCCTGCCGCTTTGCCCCTGACTGCTGGGGAGGCGCATGTGTTGACAAGGACAGTCCTCGTAAACTATTGTCAACCTCCACCAGCTCGTCATGTAACTCGGCCGGGCTTGGAGTGAGTTCTCCAGATTCCCGCACCCCAACTTCCAGTCCTGCATCACGCGCTCTGAGGCGTTTTGCCTCAGGTAGCTCCTCCGATGACGACGGACGCTTCTTCATAGCGTTCGTGAAAGTTTTAATGGTATTGTCATTACGCTGCTGCAGCATAACGATCTCATCCAGCAGACCCGTAATTACCACCTGAGCCACCGGATCCGCTAAAAACGCGGACTCCGGTGGCACTTGCTGGCCAGCAGATATGAGGCGTCTCCAGACTGCCTCTGCCTGAGGGTCCAACACCTCCGACGGCGTCCCAATCTTCTTTCCTTTCCCTTTCTCCACGTACGATAAGCACCGCAGAGATGGTGCACAACGAGGTGATGGAGATGCTTGTCGGGGCGGTGTTCGAGGTCGGAGTTGACCTTGAGTCTGCGTCCTCACTGACAGTTCATCCCGTCTGCGCCCTACTACATCCCGAGGCCTGCCTCCTCGTGCCCCGGTATTCCTCAGAGGCGATCGCCTCCAGTCTCTTCTATATGTCTCTTGTGGGGGCGGCGTCCTCTCTTGTTGTCGTCGAGGTTGCACCACCTCGCTCTTTACTGGCTGTTGATGCCCTGCGTCGTCGTCCACATCTATGGGTGCTCCCTGTGGCGCAGTTAGTGCTTTCTCATCCGAAAGGAGTGTACTTGCACTCTGGGTCTGCGTCTGCTGCATCGGCATTGGCATTCTCCACATAACCTGTCCTCCCATCTGCTGTCCAGGACCAGCTGGTCCTGGGAAGTATGGCATCTGGAAAAACTGCGGGTAAAACTGCGGAGGTTGTCCAAATTGGGCTGGGTTCTGCCCAAACTGGGACACCACTAGATACGACGCCATAGTCGGCGTCGTTACAGACTGCTGAACGTTTTGCTGGGGGCGATCCCCCCCTCCTCCAGAACCCTGTGGGTTCTGAGGCTGCTGCTCACTGGTCGTACGCTGGTAAGGGTACGACATGGTAATACAAAAATGTCGACGTGTCGGTGGGAAAAAACACACTAAATTCCCCATCATCAGGTTACATAACCTGATCCGAACGCCAACTCCACATCACGATCCGCATTATCTCATCAGATAGATCAATCCCATTTTATCTATCCAGACCAACCATGATCCGATCCGAATCAGCTAATCAGTCGATCTGAACTTCGACTGATCCGGCCTACATCTTATCACTGCCATCAATCTAAGCACGTGTGCGCTTAGCAAGCTGATTTGGGCGCTTCACACCCTGCAGTTCTAAGTACCGATCCAGCGCTGCCAACTTGGCACAAGTGTGATACAACTCCCATATCGTATTACCCGCACTCCATTGTACCTCAAATTCGAGGTGCGTTCCTCCCTGCCACCGATGGCCTAGAATATCCTCGACAAACCATTCCTGTTCGTCACTGGCACCAAAGTCATATGGCTCGGGCGTCACCCAATTAGGGAACATAGCATCATCGCTTGCATTATATCGCCTAAGTAACAATACATGAAACTTAGGCACAATCCGACGTGCTTGCAGAGCTGCAGGCAGTTCCAGAACATAGTTCAATGTGGTTGGTTCCGCGACCAAGACTTTGTATGGTCCAATGAATTTTGGACACAACTTCCTTGCCCTTCCTTTTGGAAGATTCAAGTTTTCCATCAACAGGTATACTAACGTCCCAGGCGTTAGCTCTGGTTCCTCACTCCGCCTATCATTTGCATGGTGTGCCTGTATAACACGGGCAGCAATGATAGCATCGTGTGCATTGGCTAGATTCTCCAATGCTTGCCGTGCAAAGTCCTTCACCCCCTTGTGAATGACTCCATCCATCCGTAGTTCGCGCAGCATGGAGGGCATGTACCCTCCATTGAGCTCGAATGGCGCATATTTTGTGGTTTCTGACACACTTGTGTTGATTGCGAACTCGGTTAGCGGTATCCTATCTACCCAGTCGCATTGGTCCGGTCGGACCACTATACGAAAGATCTGAGCAATACTTCTATTCGCTCGCTCTGTCTGTCCATCCGTCTGCGGATGAAACGATGTAGACATGAGCAGCTTAGCTCCCAAGAGCTTGTGGAGTTCTCGCCACCAATGAGACGTAAACTTTGCGTCTTGATCGCTCACGATCGAACTTGGAAGGCCATGTAGCCTTACAATCTCCTTCAAATAAAGCCAGGATAATGCAGACGCAGTAATGGTTGTGTGCACCGGTATCAAGTGCACCATACTAGTCATCCGGCAAATAACCACCCAAAGGTAGTTATAACCTTTGGACTCGGGGAATGGACCAACAAAGTCCATCCCAATGGAGTCCCACGGCTTTGTCGGAATGGGCAAGGAATGCAACTTCCCTGCTGGCTTCCTATTGCTGGTCTTCGACCGCTGGCAGAACTGCATCACTTCTTTCTGCATCTGAGGCCACCAGTACCATCGCCTCAGGTAGTCCAGTGTTTTGTTGGTCCCAAAGTGACCAACAACCTCATGCGCTTGAGTGACGACCTGCGTGATTAGTGTTTGGTTGCGTGGTAAACACACCACGTCGTGCCCTCAAACATTCGTTATCCGGACCAGTCCTTTCTCATCCATGCTGAAGCGTGGGTGGGAATTTGCGTTCTGCCGGACTTCCATGTAGAACGCATTGTGGCTATAGCCCCTCAGTACCTTCCGGAGGTACTCATCGGTTTGAGGAACAGGAGGGTTACGATACTCTCCTGTAGGCGATAACACGTCAGCAAGCATAATGTCGTGGCCATATGGTCCACGACTGCTCCCAGTCTCGTCCTGGCATGGCATTGTCGCCTCCTTTGGCTGAGCCTGCTCTAATCGCTCAGCTTCTATGTCTCGCCCCTCTTGCTGCTCCTGCAGTCGTCGACTGCGTCGCAGCTCAGTTGCTTGCATAGCACAAAGCTCGACCACATGCTCCTTCACCTCTTTGTAGCGATGGTACGGAAGATCATCGCCCTATGGATCAATACAAATATCCGCATCGACATAATCATGCATATCGTGGTGTTCACCAACTCTATCGCTCTCGAAATACCTCGAAAGACAGTCAGCTACCTTGTTCAGTTCGCCTTTGACATATGTGATGTCAAAGTTGTAGCGAGACATATAGTCAATCCACCGGCGTTGCCGGGGGGACAACATTGCTTGAGTTTTGAAGAACTCAAGTGCTTTATGGTCCATAATGATGTGGATCTTATATCCCATCAATTTGTCTTCCCACTTGAGGAGTGCCTCAAGTATCGCCAGCGTTTCGAGCTCATGGACCGCATAATTCTGTTGGGCCGAGGTGAACTTCCTCGACATGAACTCAGCCGGTTGACAATTCTGCCAGGAACTTCCCTGGCCATACATTGCCCCTACTCCGGTCTTTGAGGCATCACAGATGAGCCAAATTGGCTCATCATGTCTGGGGTCTATGGGACGAATGACTGGCGTCTTTGAGCAGATCCTCTTGATCATCTCAAAACAGCGTTGGTGTATAGGTCTCTATATGAATGGAGCTTCGTTCTGCGTGATGGACATCAAAGGTCCAGTATACGCTGTTATATCAGGCAGACAGTTGCCGATATAGTTCACTAGTCCCACAAATCTCTGCACATCGTTATAGTTACAAGACACACGCCATTCGCGTATGCAATCGATTTTGTCCTGGTCAGGGTGAATACCCTGACTGTCAATCTTGTGTCCGAGGCAATCTACTGTCTCGGCATATAGTTCACATTTCTTCCACTTGAGGTACAGCAGATTAGACCTCAGTTGCTCGAAAATAACACGGAGATGCTCTTCGTGTTCTTCAATTGAATTGGAGTATATGAATATGTCGTCCAAATATATATGGATGAACCTCCCGATAACATCCCGGAAGATGGAGGTCATCAACCTCTGAAACGTTGCAGGAGCATTACAATCTCCTATCTGCATGATGTTGCTCACATATGTTCCTGTGATCAACGAGAACACTGTCTTTGGGATATCAGACAAGCGAATTCTCACTTGCTCATAAGCATCTGTCAGGTCAATTTTTGACCTGAACTTTGCTCTTGCCACATCCTCTCGAATCACTTCCTGATCCGGAAGTGGCGTCACGTCCTTTACGGTGTTGTCGTTGCGTTGGCAAGCATCCAACGCCGTTCTCAATGTACCATCTTTCTTCGGAATGCACAAGAGCGGAGCAGCTTGGGAGGCCGGTTGGGCCTCCCACCAGTGGGCTCTCAGGTACCGATTGGTCTTGTCCCGGAGCTGCTGCTGTAGCGCCATTGGACATCACGGCAAATGATATTTATACACCTTATTCTCATCAATAAGGTTGATTTCATGATTGACCTCAAGCCAAGGAGGTAACTCCTCCTTGGTTCCATTCAGAATATCCCCAAATTCCTGCTGCCACTGCGAGCGTAGGTCCAGAATGTCCTCCTTCGTAAAACCACTGGTTTTACCTTTGCCCTTCCGGTCCACATCCTTCCGTGGATGCCCGGACAGCTTTGCTTGTACGGCTGGGCGGCCATACTTCTCTCTGAGGGCAGTAATCCTCAGTTCACTGTCATCCGGTATGTGCAGTCGCACAGGCACTTCCTTTTTGCTTCTCCGCGACGTCACCGACAGTCCATTGAAGAATACCTCACTCGGTTGCGATATCTCATCATCACTAGCCTGACAATATGACTTCTCCTTCGGCGTCCATCATGGTCCATTCCACGCATACATCGAGGCCACTAGCTCATTCCACTCAGCAGGCATTCGTGGATCAAACGCCCATTCAAACGTGGGATGAGGGACCGGTCAATCCCAGATTGACCGATTCGTATATGTGGAGGATGCCTCGTCCTCCATCAGTCCTTGTTCGTCACCTGTTACTAAGTCCTCGACCTTTACTTGCAACGACGTCGTCTGTGCTTGCCGTGTGCTGAGGCCACTTGTCCTCAGGCTTACCCTGCCTTTCACACTCCATCTTGGGGCTCTCCCCCCTCTTCAGAGTACGTTTGTACTCTACAGCTTTGCTCTCCAGCATCAACACAGCAGGACTATCCGTTGGCAAGCTTGCACGAGCTTGCTCCTCATCCTCTCCATCCTCCACCGTAGGCAGTTTCTTGCCTCCGCCTAGTCAATGTCGCCTGACTAGCACCTTCTTCTCCGTGGCGCGGTGTTGATGAAGACGTCCATCGCCATTATCTA
This sequence comes from Termitomyces sp. MG16, assembly GCA_003313075.1. NCBI lineage: Eukaryota > Fungi > Basidiomycota > Agaricomycetes > Agaricales > Lyophyllaceae > Termitomyces > Termitomyces sp. MG16. Next base: position 10,914 of record QGOA01001849.1, read on the forward strand.
TGGTCACTTGCACTGCAGGAATGGTGGTGCCATCCACCACTATCTCATTTTTCGCAAAGTCAAGCACAACCTTGTGCTTCCTCATATACGGCGTGCCTATAATCATGTCGTAACGATCAAAATTCGCCATGTCAAGGTACTCTTTCAACCTTGATCTAGCACAGGTGATACTCGCCTGCGTACCAAACTGTACTGCAGCTCGGCTGCCCACAGTACCCAATTGAAGGAGTAATGGCTCCTTCAATTCACTCACAGAAATATCATGCACTTGGCAAAACTGAGGTGTCACCCCAGTAGTCGTACTACCTGAATCCCACAATGTCCATGCCTTGTGGCCATTCACTTCAACGTACGACGCCAGACACTCTTTGTCTTTGCGCTTCAACACCGGCCGTACCAGCTTCTCCGGAGCCTTGCGAAGGTGTACTTTATACACCTTCACATTGGCTGCTCCAACTGGTCGGTCTAGTGCGCTGGCTGGGTAGTCCGTCAGAGCTCCCATGAATTCTGAGTCTGACTCCCGAGCATAATAGTCGTTGTTGTATACGTCAACCTCAACGTATTTGTCATCCGACAACTCCTCTACCACAGAGGCGTTTTCATCCTCTGGTGCACCAGGACTGAGGTTCTCTACCTCTTCATCTTCCACATCAGGTTCATTTCCCGAGTCTATCCCTTCAGCATCTGGGATAGCCGTGTGTGCCGCCCATACATATGTACGTGGCTTAACCATAGGCCGTCCACCGCCCACTGGACATGCATTCACGAAATGCCCAGGCTGGCCACATTTGAAGCACTTATTCGCCCCGAAAGGGCGAGCTGCTTCAAACTTTGGTGGCCCAGTTGGTGTCGGCACTTTAGCCTCACCAGTAGTCTGGTGCGGCCGAGCACCCTCTCAGCGTGGACTCCTCTGAACGTTTTGCACTGGTGCATCCCTACGGTCCCCAGGCCGGTCGCTATGGATGCGTCGTTCCTGCCGAGGTGCTGCTCTTATCACAAACTGCGGGTTCGTATTGCCCACCATTTCTTTTTGACGGGCCCAGAAGGTGCCTACCTTCCGAGGCTCGGCCTTGTTGGCTGAACAAACCTTTGAGCTATGTAGCCCAAAGTGTCGAGCAATTTTGTGGGCTTGCTCATAGCGCAACGCATGCGCTATGAACTCCTCAACAGTATTCACTTCGGGCGATAGCCCGTCATCACAAATGAGAGACTCTCTCATTGCATCGGGTATCCTACGCAGGAAGGTATCAATCATTACCCAGTTGTCTGGGTAAATAGCCATATTCTGTGCGTGGTCTATCAAGGTGTCATAGAAACCTTGAACACCCAATCGTTCGGTGTAGGACGTTGCAATGAACACCTCCTGAGCATCCTGCATAGTAGATGCACTTACAAACCGGTTATACAATTCAAGGATTACATTCTTGAACGTCCATTGCTGTCGTGCACGATTATAGTGCAAGACATGATGGCGAAACCAGGCCTTGGCCGGTCTGTCTAGGAACTCCGGGAGAACGAATACATGTTCTCGATCCAGACGATCCCCCCCATACTGGCATGCTGCCAGATGGTTACACACATCCATCGTCCAGTTTTCCAAGTCACTAAACTTGGACTCCCCTTTGTATGGTTGGATGTGTTTTGATTCCGCCTTACGCAGCTTGATGCCTTTGGGAAGGCGCAATGCTACACCTACCGCATCGTCAATTATGCTACTGAGGCGTTGGTGCATATTCTCAGTATACACCTTTGTCGCCTCAGTTATCCCAGGCGTTTTATTCCTACTTTCTGCTGGAGATACTACAGAGAATGCACGTACTGGTCGGTGACCTGTATAGTGCACCTTCTCTGCATCATTCCAATGCAGTGGGCTCTCCTGTCCCCCTAGCCCTTCTGTCACCTGTCTTTCAGGGACTCGGCTCGGATCTGCCATGGGCGGGTCCCCCCTCCTGGTGTCAGGCTGACGTGTCCGTTGGACATATTGCCTTCTCATTTCATTGATGGGTGTTATCCCATCAAATAAAATCCCCTGGTCATCTATCCAGGAGTGTCCCTGGCGTTTCAGGTCTTGGTTCCGCATGCGCTAATAAGCTACCCTCTCCACAAACTTATCAGCCAAGGGTACTTGATTCGTCAGTGGAGTATTCTCCACTGATTCCTGTTATGGATGAGGGTGCCTTGTCCCCCCCATTTCGGGTAGGTTACTATCTACCACAGGTATGGTAGGTAGACACCGATTCAGCCGTCGACAGAGGTCTCCTTAGTTGACCTCTGAATACAGTTTGTCTCTGTGCTGCTGCAAACCTTGCAGCGAACTGCTTGTCAGACTCTCCTGCTTGCTGGGGAGCATATATATTGCTCATCGCCTCTTCCAGGTGGGGAGACAAATCTGGCTTTGCCACCAAAGGTATACTCAGAATCAAGTTTGCCCCCTCTGAGGTCGAGGCAGCTGATCCTCGATTAGCCTTGCGGTACATATATGCTTGGGCTTCCAGCTCAAGAATCTGGACATACAATGTAATGTATTCAATGGTATTTAATTGAGGTACATTATCACCTCTAGCCTGTATCAACCGTATGTGTTTCAGTACATACAGTCCTAGTCAAGCACGAGTGGTATCCTTCATAATGCTAGGGTATCTCTTCCATAGCATCGCACACTGAACCTGAAGGGTGGACTCACTCCGTCCACTCCTTGTCATCGGAAGTTTTGTCTTCCCAATGTACTGCCGGTGTTCTGTGCTTGGGAATTGTCGTTTCCTGCGGCACTCCAACTCCCTGCTGACGTTGCGTCAGTGGAGTGGACTCAGTTGGCACTCTCCAACTGCCCGCCTCAGGCCTCAGCATCTTCCCCAGGAAGTATGACGAAGGTCTGCGACCTTCAGTTGGTCCCTGAGCGCTACTCCTGCTCTGGAACTGACGCCCAGACCTCCCAGTCTGCACGGGAAATTCATGTTCCCTGCCGTGTTGCTGTTACATGTCTTCCACAGCTGCCCCTGGTCTCGCTGCACTGCTTGGCGCAGCTGTCAGCCGCACTTCACTCCATTGCATCCCTCCTGGCATCCTCTGAGGCTGCCGGGAAGGCTCGGCCTCCATATATTCTGACCCAGGACGACCCGGGTCAGTCACCGCAGATTGAGGATATGCCAACGACTGGTCGATGGTCTCACCATCGCGTGTTGGTTCAGCAGATTGATTGGTCTCCATCCAATCAGGCGTTGATACGTCTCTATTACTCCGGAAGCGTGCGTCAAAGAAGTTGATGCACTGTTCAATGCAATCACAGTCTAGGCTATTGGTCTAGACACGTAGTCTTCGTTTGTAGTATCAGAATTGAACCCGAAAGGTTCAAAAAAGTGAAACAAAGTCAAGTAGGGTTAGCCTTACAGTCACACTGACAGAACCAGATCGATAATTCGATTCTAGTACTACAAAGTATGACAGTAAAATTGGCTGCCTTATGTAAGGCAGCCAGCATGTATGTAAAGTAGTAATAAATATAAGTGTATATTAATTAATTAACTAAAATATTATATGTTACATCATTGTTATATATATGTGTAGTAGCTATTTTTTATACTATATGCTACTGCATTTCCAAGATAAGTCCACTTGCGGCACTATCAATTAGCACCTCTCCTTGTAGTCCCAGCTAATGGTGACCTGTCAATGGCAACCAGCAGCATATGTATAATGGCGACCAATGGCATTATAGCCTATTGGCCATGACAACTCTGCACTGACTTAGAATTGTATGAGTCTGCTCACTTTTTAATATAATTCCAATTGGCCAGGCTTCTCCAGAGTATGGTCAGAAAATCCTCAACAGATGCCATGAGCCCTAATGTTGGCACTAAACATTGTATCAATTTCTGATAAGTCAAAATGTCAGGCTTGAGTATATTCTAAGCCATCGTCATTGATTCTTTAGACTTCTGATTGAGGTGCCTCATCAAATGGCAGCACTGTCAGGGGACTCCTCATTTCTTTCTTCCTTCACTTCTTATCTCTCCACTCTTCTTTCATTCATTCTCTTTTTTCTTCTAACATTATCTCATTTTACTGTTTCTATTCTTTCAACATTATCTGTTAGTACTATTCTCAGCCCTTGAGGTGCTCTGGTTCTTAGCTACCATTCAGACAAGTGTGGGCCCCTCAGCACCGCTTCCAGACCACTTATATAAGCCAGAGTTTGCCAGAGTTTGCCTCTTATTTGTGCAATTGTTTGTGTAGGCAATTTTTGAGTTTTTAAGGTTTTGTTGTACTGTACAGTTGTTTCCCATGCTTCAGAGGCCCCAGAAGCATCCAACCTGGCATAGAAAATCCCTAGACTTGTTCTCTTTGGATCTCCCTCTGCCAGGTGAGTAGTTATTATGATATTGTCAGTACATACTCTAATACACTTTGGATCTCCCTCTGCCAGCTGTGTGACTGAGCCACAGCCTCTAGAGGTCACCCTTACAAGCACCTAATGTTAACCCCTTCCAGAAGTGATCAGGATTTGGTCAGAGTTACCTCCCTGCCATCATGCTAGCGCTATGAGTCCTAAACCTCCTAAATCCTTGAAGTCAACAGATAGTGTGTGCTGAAGGACTGGTAAATGCTGAATGAGGCTGATAAGTATAGTTTGTAACAGGGTGCCAAAGCCAGAGATATCCTAAGTCCCAGAAGATTGCTAGAGTCTTTAGTATGTCAGATGTTGGTAATTCCATAATGTCCCTTGATGTGCTCAGCCCAAGTAGAAGCCTATCACCTCTCCCTTTGCTGAGCCTCAAAGTGAGCAATGTGTGCCGTTTGTGACTCCTCTATTGTTTTTCAGTCATACCCCCACCCTTCAGGATGCATCATAGGAGATTGTGGCCTGTAAAGTTCATCTGGCTCCTGGACTTGCATCCAGTGCAAGTCAGCTTCTGATCCTTTGTCACTTTAGCTGTGAATGTGGCTGGGAGAGTCTGTGGACATTGCCAGCTTATTAGCATCAATCAATGTCTGCTCTGCCTTGAAGAACCAACAAATCTTGGAGGGGCTGTATTTTCTTATATTGACTGTTGTCATGATGTCATAGGAGATGATGAATTGGATGTGTGCATAGTTCTTGTCTAATAGTAATGACAGGACTGCTATCAATTGGAGGAGCTCTTTAGTAATTTTGCCAGCCTCAAACATGCAATTAATTTTTTTGAATATTCCATCAACTGTCTTTGTTAGGGATTCTATTGGGGAATATTTGGTTGTTAGGGCCTCTTGGAGAAGGTGTACCTGTTGGACCAGCATAGCACCCCCCATGCTGTTCCTGCCACAATTTTACAGAATCCCATTCCCCCACACAAAGTCTTTGTTCCAATGCTGATGGTGTTCATTTGGTAAATAAGCAGGTGAGTCAATTGTTACTGGTCCATACATTTTGTGAGGTGGCATAGAAGGATCAAAAACATGGTCCCATAATTGGACCATAGACAATTCAAGGTCTATATTATATGACTATTCACCCCACTTGCCATCATCTTTATCTAGGAGATGACCATTCCAGACTGTCATCACCTTTCCAACTGGCAGTACCAGAGGATTTGAGGAACTGTCGACATTTCTCATGTCTGTGATGATGTCAGGCACAAGCAATTCAGGAGTATTAGTAGATGGGGTGGGTTGGGTGTCTCTGGGGGAGTTGGTCATGATGTGGGTCAAGCACAGCAGTCAGTCATGATTGAAGTAAGCCACAAAATCTATTGTACAAGTCATGTCAGTCAAGTAAGGTACCTGAGCAGCTGGCCTGGTAGAAAATACAATAACAGGTCCTTTTTGATATCAGATCCAAGTGTCACACTTTGTAGTACACAGCAGTCAAAGCTCATAACCTGTTGGAATCTAAACCAAAAAAGTCCTATAGAAATATAGACAATGTAAGTGTCTTATCTATGTTACTGTAAGTATGTGTTCTAGTTTGATTGTAATCAGTGTCTGCTCACCCTCAGTCTATGATAGAAATGACTGAGAGTGTCTATCAATGAGTAGGAATATATATACTGTATCTGTTCCTTTGTCCAGGTCAGACAAAGATGATGTGATGAGTGTGAAGAGTGGCCAGTGTGGCAAGACAGGGTTGCTGCACACTTAGGGTGCTTTACACCTCAGATTATAACACTAACAAAGTTAAAAAGGGACATTAAAATATTCTTCTAAGATTCCTGGTCCAAAATACTATAAAGGCATTGTTTAGAACAATCAATAAAACATTTATATATGTTTTTCTTTATTTCTATTCAAATTGTATTGCAAGTACCATTAAAATACCATTTTTAAGTTTGGTTACAATATTTTTTTCTATGTCTTGACAGTAACATTCAAATAAAATTTTGAAATAAATTGGATTATTTTACACTGTTTTTACATTATTTTGCCCAAAAAAAATGCGCGCCAAAGCAAGTAGTAGAACCTCGGTCTACTAAAGTGGACCTCGGAATTATTCCAATCAATCTTCTTGATGCCTCCTTCCGTCTGTTTCTTCCTGACCGACAAAAATGCAGAAGAAATAGCCTCAACGGGTTGACTAAGAAATGGCTACATCCAACCATGAAGCCCTAGAGGCTTCAAATTCTGGCATACTCATCCCTGTCGGCTTTCAGACAAAATGATACAGATGATTGGCTCCACTCATCCAAGCCTAACATGGAAAAAAATATCGAATGCGGCAAATCGTCAGATTCCTTCGCACGCGGTGTTTCCTTGTAGATGAATTGGTTTTCACGCAGTCATGTGTTACTTATCGTCCATAATTATCCTGAACTTATGCCACCTGACTTTATCGATTACAAGATTTACAACCAGTTGACTTATTATTGCGCTCATCATAAACATGTCGTTAACCAGTTGTACCGAATTGTTCCCTCTCAACACATCTCAAAGCCCGCCGACTTCTTTCCCATTCACATTAGGAGTCCCTCCTGAGACAGATCTCTGGCTGAAACCTGCGGCAATCGATGGATCACCCTCTCT